>PVIH01005959.1:51223-117188 GCA_004025045.1 Sigmodon hispidus | reverse complement strand
CCCAAGCGGCAAACCACAACCACTGAACAGCTTGGGATCAGAAACACCCTGGACTGACCCTTTGGATCCCACACCACCTAGAGGAACACCTGACTCACTCTTGAGGGAGAGGGGAAAGAACTGGATTTGGCCAGAGGTGGAGACTGATCTAAGCATTAATGGGTCAGTGGGACCATAGGACTGTATGCTCCCTGCCCAGACAGGGGATGGGGTGTTGCAGAGGTAAAAAAAAAAAAAAAAGTGACCAGATGTGTTGGGAGGGGGAAGAGACCTTGAATAAGGATATACAGGGATGGAAAAAAAAAATTCAGAGGGAAAGATGAACACAAAGAAAATATAGGTGTAGCAATCTTATTTGTATGTCTACCCTTGATAAGCCATGCTTATCATTATTATCCTCTATATAGTTATTGTTAACTCTTCCACATTTTAAATTCTTTTTACTGTGTGTTTTTTTTTTAATAAATACAAAATAAAGGAAAAAAAAAAAAAAAAAAAAAGATTTGTTTCTGGGGCTGGAGAGATGGCTGAGAGGTTAAGAACAGTGGCTGTTCTTCCAAAGGAACGGAGTTCAATTCCCAGCATGTACATGGCAGCTCACAACTGTCTGTAACTCCATTTCCATGGGTTCTGACACCATCATACAGGCATACATGAAGGCAAAACCCAATGTACATTAAAGATCCGTTCAAAGAGGGGCAATACTCTTGATCTTCTGAACATCCTATTCTCAGAATCTCAGGAGTTCTCCATAGATTAGAATAAATAGGTTAAATTTGTTTGGAATCATCCAGGTTCCAATTAAAATGGTAACTATCTGCTGAATAACACCCTGGGCTCTGGGCAGAGATGCTTCAGTCTGAATTGCTGACTCACAGAATGTTTTCCTAAAGCCAGTGGGCATTTTCAGTCCTTTAAATGATCTAGTTCCTAGTCTCACCACACAGTTTTGGGGTGCAAAAGTCCAATGAGTCCAGCAGAGCTCAGTGAGTACTGTGCAAGTTCTCCTGAGGAGATCATGCTGCAGTACCTCCATGGGCTTCATATCACTACACAAATTTGGGCCATTTTTCAGCTTTGTCAGATGTTTCTGGAATGCAAGTCTATTTCTCGTGGGTCTTTGTATTTACCAAGTACAACCTTTGGTGTTTGAGGATGGTAAGTACATTCAATTGATATATTCAGAAAAGATGACAGCATGATAACTCAAAACCCCACCTAGATGCTGGTAGCTTGAGCTGAATTGTGATATTTCTCCTTTATCATTTCCCCAGACATCACTCTGCTGCTGGGGAGACAAGGCTGGAAAGGAATGTTCGGTGCTGAAGCTGAAGATATCAGGGAAGCAGGGAATAAGAAGAGCAAGAGAGGAGATAGAAAGTTGAGAATGCATCAGCAGCTTGAAGGATGTCACTCTTCTCTGCTCTTGAACTTTGAGCAGACATTGATGGATACTATTAATACGGCAGGGATTATGTTGCTGAGTAAAGAATGGTGGACATGGTACTGGTGGCCCAGTTTGGAAGGATACCTGGAGTCACTAGAATCACATTTTCACTTTCAGGAAATATGAAGGTTCATAGATGTACAGTGACATGTTTATGGTTATGTAATGGTTGGTAGCTGGCCACAGAAAAGCTGTTACTTAGGAAGATGCTGTAGTTTTGACAAGCATTTTTTCCTAAGATTCACAAAGGGCTTACATCTTTTAAACATAAATACAATGTACTACATAGTCATTGTAGAGGTCATTGTTCTATGGATGCAAGTTACACAAAAGCATCCCTAGACCACACTATGGATGCAAGTTATACAAAGGCATCCCTAGACCACATATTCAGAGTACCTCCTGGAGTCTGAGTATGTTAGGAATAGTCCCTCCCTATGATTGTAGACTAGTGGGTAGGGAAAGGTTAGAGATGTTTGTCCTATACCCCTTTCTTTTTTATTCTTTGGTTATTTTTATTGTAGCATATGTTCTCAGTAGTCATCTGCCTGCCCTATCACTCAGACCGATGCTGGCATACATAGCAACTGATCCATCATACAATATGGACATACTCTTTGTGAGAGCTGGATAACTTGACAATCAAAACTAAAATTGTCACCCATAAAATAGGGCAGGATGAAATTCTGGGCCCAACAATGAGTGCTCAGAAGCAGGGGGCTTCCTGGTGACTGAAAAGGACAGAGAAAGGGTGGAAGAGGATGCCAGGCTGGGAAGCTTTTGCTGGCACAGACGAGGATGTAGGTCTGGCTTTCATTTTTACCATAGCCTTAAGAATGAGAAGAGGGAAAGCTGCAATTTTAGATAGCTACTCAAGGCTATCAGTGCTCAGGATCCTGAACAAGACACGAAGTTAGAAAGGAGACCTGCTTTGTCCCATTTATGTTCCCCAAAGGGCAGAGTCAGGCTATGTGCATTGCAAGTTAAAAATGTGGTGTCATGGCTGAGTGTTACCTTAGGTAAAGCATTAATTAAATCAGAGCTATAAACCATTGCACCGAGTTCCTCAAAGGCTTCAGGTAGAAAGTCATTCTCAGTTGGTACAGGACGGGGTTAGAAACTTCATGAAGATTTATGAGAACTGTTAAACCTGCTACAACTATTAAATGAGAAAATATAAAACCTCCGAGTGAATGGCAGGGGAGAATGCTGAAATGATAAATCTGCTGAATGTTCAAGTCAACATCATATTGGAAGACAAATTGAAAACATCTGACAGGAAGGTGTGGCTGCAGCCTGGCTATGACAAGCTATGTTTAAAAAGGTAGAGCAGAAGTCACACATCACTGTCTCAGCTTTCTGTCATTTTGCCAAATTCCAATGGCCCAGAAAGGATAATTTACCAGAGAAAAATGTATGGATTGGTAACGACAAAAGGCTGTGCATAAAATATACACAAAATAAAAACCATACAAAGACATCTGAAAAAATATTTTGAGAAACAATCTACTGTAAACATTTTTCAATACGCAGTCCCTGAGTTTAATGGCAGATTTCTCATTGCAGTTTCCATTAGAACAAAGATTCTCAGGTACTCATACTTTCCCATTCTGACATAGCAATCCAAAGTGTGAGTGGAAAGTGTTATTGAAAGATGTGTTCTCTCCTCAGCAGGCCATGAAAGATTTCACTGAGAGAAGCTTGGAAGAGAAAAGGAGCCAGCTTTCACTTGTCTGGTCTGGCTGGACTAGTTGTCTCTAGTTACGTGCTAGTTTCCCGGATGTTGTAATAAAATGCTCTACAGAAGTGACTCAAAGGAGAAAGGGCCTATTTGGACATACTTGAGGTGACACATTCTATAATGGCGAAGAAGGCAGAGCAGAGGCCACGCTGCACCCTCAGAAAGAGAAAAGGAAGTGGTGCTGGGCTGTAACACTCAAGAACCACCTTCAGTGACCCACTTCCTTCTGGGAAGCTTCACCTTCCCGAGTCACACTACTGGCTGGGGGACAACTGTGCAAAAGCATGAGCCTGTGTGGACTTCCCACGCTAGAACCAACCCAGGCCATCACACCAGCCTTCCTGCTTCGCTTGACTTTTAGCTGCCTTACAAAACACATCTGGGCCCACAGTTGTCAGACCCTGACTTTAGTTTTCAGAGCTTAGTGAGATATAACAGCAGAAGGATGGTGCCTCTTTCTTTTCCTTGAGAAAATGTCTAATAGATAAGTTTTCAAACAGGGAGTGGAAAACAGATGGGCAGACGCTATGGGATCCACCCAAGAGACATGGCTTGCCTTCCGGTGAGGCAGAAATGGGTAAGTACACTGTTTAAATCAGTTTGGAAGCACTGTGAAAGTAATGATGAGGGCAGTGACAAACTTCTCCAGGGTCATTGAACTCACCTCCAGATCAAATAATCCACACGTACGGTGCTGAAGGATCACGACAGAACAACTCAGCTGGGCAACTCCAGAGAACCATGAGTAGGACACAGACATCTTAATTTTTAATCAATATGTTCATCACAGCACTGTTTGATAAGATGGAATGAATCTGCTTCTGGTAGCTTGACTGTCCCCTTCAAACACTCATATTGAAATGCTGTTAAATCAGGCAGTAGTGGTGTATGAATTTAATTTTAGCTCCCAAAAGGCAGAGGCTGGCAGATCTCTGTGAATTTGAGGCCAGCCTGGTCTACAGAATGAGTTCCAGGACAGCTAGGGCTACAGAGAGAACCCTGTCTCAAAGAAACAACAACAAAAACATGACTTTCAAAAAGTTTTGGGCTTTGGTGGCTTCTTCATTAGCATAGGTGGGCAAATAGGTCTGGGAGAAATTCCAGAAGGGAGTCAGAGGGTGGGTATGATCAAAATGCACTGTATACATGATGCAATTCTCAAAGAGAAGGAAGATAAATGAGACGGTCTAAAGGCCAAAGGCACACCTGAGAAAACTGGCCTAAGCCTCTACTATACCTGAGGCTGAGGCAAGAGGACCCTGTCACATTTGAGACAAATCTGGCCTACTTACTGAGTTCCAGGTCAGCTTGCCTACAGAGTTAAGTTCCCGATTCACACACACAAAACAAAACACAAGCAAACTACATCTCTAGAAAAAGTCAGTTCTTGCGTCTCCTCTGAATTTTCACACACCCCAACCCTCCCTTTCCTTTGTTTAGGTGTTTTTCTCTCATCATCTTCCCCATCTGGAGAACTGTAAGCCAATATATTTCTATTCTCTATAAATTATCCAGACTCAGGTATTCTGTTTCAGCCAAACAGCACAGACTAAGACATCATCCAAACTCCAAAATGATTTGAACCATATCACTGTTTTTCATCATCCAAATATTCCTGTATCACAGATCTGATAACACATTTTCTTCTCCCTAACAGCTCTTCACTGCCAACTATGAGAAAAGATAAAACTTTGTAAGCAGGTTCCTCCAGCTCCGCAACCCTCCCACCCCATCGCTTTTCCCTGTACAATTTTCCCACACTTGAAGCCTCTGCTGTGACACATTCTCCTCCCTTGGTACTTTGGCTGACATGTTAATTTCTCAGTGAGTTCCCATCATGCTCTTCTCTGGTGAAAATTTCTCTTTTCCCTTAAGGTCAAGTAGCAGTATGCCTCCTCTGGGAAGCCATCTTACAGATGAACCTGACTGAAGTTATCATCTTCTTTGCTTTGGCTGGTCTCCGTGTCAGCTTTCCTTGTCGCCTGTCATCTTTTCAAATTTTCTGAGGTTAAATCAATTTCTTTCTCACTGCTAAGAACCCACGGCTCCATACCACATACACAGCAACTTTCCAGTTAATGGTAATTATTGAATAAACAAATGTGTTGTTCAATATAACAAATCCACCTTCCTTGACCCCAGAATCAATGGACTCATATAAAAATAAATAACCATATTGTGTGGTTTATACATAACCCTAGTCTTTTAGTAACTGAAAACATAAATCATTTTTTTTCAGCTCAAAAGCAACATAGTCTTTGGGAAAAATGCAATTTCATACTAAACCCCCATTATGTAAAGTCATGGTCATTTCAGTGAAGTACAATGCTACAGAAATATTCTATTTCAGAATTTATCAAGTAGCATTAATAAGAACTCACTCCTGAACTTACTTAATAAATATTTAATATCAGCAGCATATATGCATTGAAATATTATCCAACAGCAGATCAGAGAAAAAAAATACCAAATAGAAAGGAAATAAGGGTGAGAGTAGGAGTGTGTGTGAGAGAGAATATGAGTGTGTGTGAGTGTGTGTGTGTGAGAGAGAGAGAGAGAGAAAGGAAGAGAGAGAGAGAGAAAGAAAAAGAGAGAGAGAGATCCTGCCTATTTGTGGTTACGGCATTATAAAGTTTAGAAGTTTCTTTTCTGAGGAGGCAAAGTTATCCTCTGAATATTATATTATAAATAATATAATATTATTATATTAATAAACAGGTGACAACTTTCACAGGAGTCTAACAGAGGTTAGAGAAAGGCAGTGGGGATTAGGGTGGATATGATCCAAATACACTGCATACACATGTCAATATTCCAAAGAATAAATTTAAAAAGAAAGACTAACAAAGAAAGTATTGGTACCCAAAGGAGGAGGGTTGGTCCTTAGTATCAGACAATCTAAGGAAAAAGTCAGACCCATAAAGCATAGCCTGGCTGGTTAGCATTATTTTTCCTATTTTTCCTGCAGATGATCTTGTTTCCAATTCTGGGCAGTTCATCTAAGCATCATTCTTGTTTTCAACTGTATATTGTACTTGCAAATTAATTGATAAAATTCAGGAGGTAATTTTTAAACATGTTAAAGATATGTTTTTTATTTTTATTTTTTAGCATGATACATTCAACCCTCTTCCTGGAGCACTGTGAATTATAATACACTTTTAAAATCTGCCATCACATACAAAGGAGCATTTCATAAGTCACAAGGTGAAATTAGAATGGTATACGGCCTAGAGTTACTATGTTAAATTGGGGGTGTTATGACTTCGATTTTAAGTGTACCTCAAGAGGCCTGTATTAAAGGCTTAGTTTCCAGCCCCTGGATCTACTAAATGATGGTAGAACCTATGAAATGGAATATTAGGATGCTGATCCCTTCTTTCTCTTTGCTTCCTGGCCACCCTAAGGTGAGCAGCTTTGCTCTCATGTATTTCCTAACTGAAACTCTGCCTCATCGAAGGCAAGGAGACAAATGACCACATATGGGAACCCCTGGAACCCTGAGCCAGACTCACCGTTTCCTCTCTATGAACTGATCAAAGCTCTCAAAGCTATGGAAAGCTGACCAAAACAGCGCTATGAGTTTTGAGTTCATCTTCCTGGAAGACAGCATTTGAAATAAAAACTAGAGTAGATGAAACCATTTTCCAGTGAGTGCTAATGGGCAAAAACAAGCAACAGGAGTTTGCTCCATGGTTTGAGTGTGCAGAATGGATATGAATGGAGATAAATGTAGAGGTGTCATGTAGCCTCTGGAGAGTTGCAGAGGACTGTATCATTCCTGTAGGTACTGCAGCTAGAACCCTAGCTTTGTTGTTCTGCTTCATCGAAACAGTTTGTGGGTGGGGCTTATAGAACCAGGCTCTTGGGCACGAGTCCTTCCCAAGTTGGGCTGGCTAGTGGACACTTGGTTCTGTCAAAACCCACCAGAGCAGCTGCTTTAAGCTGCCTTTCAGTGAGCATACTGTGACAAAGTATAAGAGTACCCGAGGGATCAATCAAATAGTTGGGAAGAATCTGTTTCTGTGGCTCTCCTTTTTGGATCAGTGTAGGTTTGGAAACATATTCTTTTTCCTCTAAAGGGGGAATTCCCTTGAAAAAATATGAATAGATACAATTCAGGCATTGTTTTTGTAAGCAGCCTTTGGGGCACATTCAAATTTTCCTTTTGGTGTTTCTGCAATAGTCACCATTCACCAGACTCTGAGTCAGAGCTCACTCTGTCATTGTGTCTTTCCTTCCAGAAGACAGAACACATCACGGGCAGGTCTGACCTCATTGTGTATACATGTAGCCCAGGGGTTAACTAAATAGGCTCTGCCTTGGCAGTAACCACAGCAAAAAAACAAGAGGCCATTTGCATACATACACATGACGTTTTTCTTTTTAAAACCCTCTAAATATTTCCTTAACTACTTTCTTAACAGAAGCTAATCACTAACCAATTTTTGAGACTGAAGAGCTCATGCTTGAGCGCCTGACATTAGTCAGTCAGTCATCTGTTTTCTTCTCCTTTGATATTTTAGAACGGCTCAATAGAAAAGGGTACCAGTTCATCTGGAGATTGCTGGCCTCTGCCTTTTCTCCAGTTGCCCATGAGAAATGGAATCTGCAACCTTTGATAAAAGAACATTCTCCTGAAATTCCCAGTTTTTCCAAAAAAGTTCATCCACAGACTTTGCCTCAGATCTTAACATCCTTTGGCTCTGATCACTCACCCCCTGCTGTTAGGAAGCCAAATAAATTTGGTCTTTGCTGGAGGAAACTCACAGATGATAGAAGGTAAAGAACATAGAAGTCTGACCCGTTAGCCTGGGGCTCACGAGTCTTGCTTCTGCCCTGTAATGAACTCTATACTCTTTCTGGTGAATTCCTTTGCTGAGTTGCTAAGAGACCCATCTACAAATGAGAATTTTCTTACCCCTAGATACTTCAGATGCTCAACAACTCTATACTGTATAGGATAATAAGATTCAGCACATCTAAATGAGTGAGCTAAGATTCCACACAGATGCAAGAACCTTCAGCCTACATCAGATCCTAGATATTCAACATTTCCTTTTTCTATGCAAGAATGTCTATGATAAAGTTTAACTTATAAACCTGGTAAAGAAAGCTATTAATGACAATACAAACTGTAATGACATTAAACAATCATAATCATATATTATATTATGGTTACATGTTACATGAACATGATCCCTGTCCTGACTGTTGATAACTGAAATTGAAGAAAGAAAACCATAGCATGGGGACTCAACTATTGTATTAACTCTTTGCCCATTGAGTTTACTAAAGATTATGTTGAGTTCTGTGTTAAAAGTCATTTTTTTCATTTACATTGTGTTTTAATGGAGATTTTCAGCACATAATGACATCAAGGATTAAAGGAACCATGCCTGCAATTTCCCAGACTCCTTTGAGACCCGGCCCACCATTTCTATGTTTGAAAAGTTCTTGCCTATTGATGGTCCTTGAGATTTCTTGTGTGATATTCTTCTTACGGTCTTCCACTTTCTGCTGTGGTTTTCTTTAAAAGGTTTAATTAATATTTTGGCTCTCATTTATTTTTGGATGCTTCCCTTTAAAAAAAAATTGCTTGTGGTTTCACTGTGTCATCAATGGAGTGTAGATGCACACCCATCTCCCCACTGGATTATGATGGTTGTTTTACCACCCAGTAAATTCTTATGCTTGGCTGACCTTATGAAAGAGCCTTGTTTCTTCCTGTGAATATGCACACTATCATATTTTTCTCTCTTATATCACTCTTACTTTGCCTTATACCCACTGTGAGCCTGAAACCTTTCCCAGAGCATGGGAAAAATGGTCCTTTGAAGCTCTTTCTCTCATTGCAGCATTAACTGTTCACTTACACTCTGACCTCTGACCTTCCTATGAGCAAGTTGTACTTCCACATATTCAACCAGCTGGGACTTGAAAACATTGCCAGTGTGGACGTGGGACTACACCTATACTGAACATGTATTGACTTTCTACCATGGCACAGCACATCACCACAACCACACCATGTGGACACCGCAACCAGATATGTTCCCCTTGCAGATTCACACACACACACACACACACACACACACACACACACACACACACACACACACAGAGCTCAGGAACCAGAGACAGCTTAATTACCTAAAACCTTCCCAGTCCTCTTAGATCTATTGTAACCCCCACTCCCATTCTGTCTTCTAGAGCTAAACCCTCATTACAGCCCCAGCAAACTGTTGCTGTAAATAACCTTTCTAATGAATCTCTTATCAAAAAAGCCAAACTGCCTCAATGTCCCCTTTGAACTTTGAACCTGAGACCTTTCATCTACTGTGCTGTATAGCATCAGATTATGACATTGTGTATGAAAATGCACATATGGAGATAAGACCAAAGTAGAGCTTATTTTCAGGATCCTGGGACACTACCAGAAGGGAGGCCTAGAGCACTGCCTTGGAAGCACTGTCTGTGAGACAGGATTACCCCGACCCGGTTGTATTGAGTAGGTCCTTGTGAGAATCATGATGTGCTCTGCCCAGCGCCCTCTCTTCATACTTGGCTTGATGGCCTCTACCTAAGCCTTTCTGTTGGAACATAATAACATCCCAGGGAGGAGCCAGCAGGAAGAGCCTGTGCAAAAACTCCTTCAAAGTCACACTGCATGTGACTATTAAAGAAGATTCTTTCAGATTCATTCACTGTCATGGTTAAGCAAAGCATGTGCAGTGACAAGCTGATTCCCAAGGCCTGCAGTGACAGTCGGGTTGACCATTCCTTATTATGTGTGAGTCACAGCTAGTGAACCTCTCCAGAGAGGCTTTTTCACTGATACACTGGTATAATCTCAGGAGGAACATTTGTCACCCTTTCTGGCTAGAAGTACTGAGAGACATTAATATTAGAATCAAGTTCCCTCAGCCTCCAAAAACCTTGGTATAGAATGAGATTACACAGGCTCAATTCCCCTCTTAAGAAACTTGCTTGATCTCCTAAATCCCAAAGAGGATAATCCCTGGCAGGACAGCTCGGGTGACAGTACACTCTTTCTCAGTTTCAGATGGATGACTGCAAATCTGTGTCCTGGTCAGTAAGGTCACAGTGAGTGAGCCCAGGCTAGATGACCAGAACACACTCTTGACTTAACTTTTCTCCATTGAGAAGGTAGTATATTACAGAAGAGCCTTGAAAATATCTGCAAAGAGTAAAATGATTTAGGAGAACTGGAGTTGAGCCTGTCTGTGCTCGAATCCCAATTCTTCTAGACTAAGATTGATGAGTTGATGAATTCTTCAACCTCTCTGAGGCATGATCTCTGCCTCTGTTAAAAAGAACAATGGCTGTAGGCCTTTGGAGGTCCTTGTAAGGATTAGTCATATGTGTTTGAAGTGTCTGGCAAAGACTGAGCTCTCAATGTGATGTGGCTATTATTAGGAGTAGAGTAATTGGGGTTTATTTAGAGGTTCTTGGATGATATGGGTAGAGATCAGTGGGGATGAGGCTCAAGTTCTTCCCTCAGTGTTCTCTGGGGAATGGCCAGACTGAGGACAGGACCCAAGACTATATGAGCCATCAAGCTGACCCAGTGTGGGCATCTTCCTGGTGTTAAGAAAAGTTAGTACTGCATTGGATGGTAAGAAAGAGATGATGTTAAGTGACACAACTATGCTGTATAGATGAACCATGGCCAGGGTCATGAGGTTCCCACTCTCCTCAACCTGATACAGCCCATCTCCTGGAGATCCTTTTCTACAGGTACCATATGGATGGTCTTGGCTGCATGCAAGGTGACAATAAGAAGATAAAAGCATATGTGATCTTATATGGCTTATTGAAATGTCATAGCTATTCCCAGAGAGACACCAAAGGCAGCTAGTATCTACACATACCTTGAGCCCTGGTGTCCTCTGCTAAGTAGGTAGAGAGCCATGTTTGGCCATCTAGCTTTATTTTTATTAATAGAAACTTTGGTAATGTCATCTGAGAGAAAAATAAAAATGCTGGCCAAAGAGGGTGTATATTTTAAGATGACATAGTTTATATTTAGCAACTGGGATTATGCCCCTTGGGAGACATGAAAGAAGAGGAAGCGAGATTAGAAATGACATCTGGCCGGGGCAAATGTCATCTCCCAAAGTGGCATGTTTATCACAGGCCCACATCAGGGACAAGGAGGAGTCAGGGGAAGGCAGGACACCCAGAGCTCATCCAGGACCAGATGCTATCCCTGCTCCAGGTGTTGAGAGATGATCACTCCAGGCAGGGCTGGACCAGTAAGGGAAGGAAGGCCAGGCAATAACAGACACTCAGTAGTTGATTGCATATGCATTTACCAATAAATTATGTTGAATAATTGATAAAAAACCAGAGAGCATGAAGGGCTTCAGACTTGACATACTTCCTCTCTGAAGTACGGTCTAGAATTCACCAAAGTTCTCCAGGGACTGACATCATTGTTTGAAGAAGAACTGGCTGGCCAATGTATTAATTTGGCATGCAATTATCAACCGTCTATACAGATGATATGATATGCTCATGAATAATTTTTAAATTAAAATTTTATTACTGCTTCCCAGAAATTGAGTAATAATCACCTAAACAACAGTGCTTACCTGCTCATTGTCTTGGGGTGGGTCTCCCATTTATTACTTCATTTTATTCTTATGGTATCCATATAAAACATGTTTCACTACCCTTAGACATTTTACTACAACAATAGTTGATATATAGTACTCATTATCTTGTAAAAACTAAAAATTACATTGAGATGTTTTAAAAATTCTATACCTAAAGAAAAAGCACTGTTAACATTTTAATGTTGTTATTTTCACTATGTGCCCATGCATATTTTAAGTTGTTGCAATCATATATGCAAAATGTTGCAGTGTTTATTCATCTAAAATCCTTCTATAAGTATTTACTATGCAAACAGCTTGTCTGTGCAAATTTCTATGTAAATATGCCTTAAAAACTGCCAAGTATTACATTGAAAGATATACCTCAAAATGGTTAATGAATTCTTGATATTTGGCCTTTCCTGATTCTCTGTGTTTTCTGTCACAATATTCTAATGAACATGTCTGTGGATATGCTATATTTTGGGAGGGGGAATGTAGGAGTTTGCTTGCACAAATGAGAAAGTCTAGCATGGACATCTGGTCACCTTACCTAGGAATGATCAGCCTATAGAGTTCCTTACAACTGAGTCATGTCAAAGAAACAAAAGAAGACTATCAATGCAACCAAGAAAATAAAACCTTCAGAAAATTCCATACCAAGTTTCTACAAAAGTTTCTACATGTGTGTAGACTTTTAGGGCTCCTTTTGAGGACTCCATTAAAACTAAGTAAAGAATTTAGAACAGGTGTTGTAAAGCGGCACATGAGAACCACTGCATGAGTTTGTGACATAGGGTACAATCTAGATATCTGCATTGAAAAATATCAATCAATCAATCAATCAATGGAAATGAACCAAATTTGTCCTACACTGATGTCAAACTCGTAGCTATTTGAAAACTTCTGTATCATACTTTTCACCTCTGAGGAGACAAATGCCAAGGACTATCATGTGAAACTGCACTGACATGGTAAGTACCATAAGCCGGGGTAACTGGGCATGTGGCCTCCAAGTGGCATGCTTGTGGGTCTTCTCCTGAAAGAAAGAGCCAAGAGATGAATGGCACATAAGGCTATATGAAGTCAGGTATAGGCATATGCTCCATAACCCCTGATTGTGCATAAAGAAGACCTGTTGATCCTACTGTTGAGCCCTGTAGAATGTCCATGCTATACATCCATTTTATTTCAGGATGTGGAAAAGGGACTAGCCCTTTAACACTGGTTTACAAAGAATATGCTAGTAAGGTTTAGCTGGAGTCTATGATCAACAGCTGGATATGCTTGGAGTTCAGCTCAGCAATATCTCATTAGTGTGTTTTAGTGTATTTTGGCTCCACAGAGTCAATTGCAAGCATTGCCATGAAGAGATCAGTGCATCTGCTGGAGAATTTGGGTCAACCAGAAGTGGGTCATTTGGGAGAGTTGTGTAAGGGTCAGCTTTATGTTCTGGGATCAGGTCGCCTTTGCAAGATGACATCAGTTTTCTGGGCTTCAGCTATAATGACTTCCAGATGTAGTGGGTCCCATGTGCAACCTAGAGTATGCAACCTCCATAAGCCACTACCCAAAGAGCCCATCTGGGACCGACTCACTTTGCTGGCTTTCCATTCTTCTAGCTTCATGGTTCCCCAGGAAAACAGGTCAGTTCTGCCTTTGAGACTGTGCAGACAGCTGGCAGAAAATTCAAACCCTAGCCTGCTTGCAGCTGCAGCTCTCCAGTTAGCAGACCAGCTTGTGCCCTCAGGATGACTGCCCTGCCTTAGGGTGGCCATGAAGAATAGCAGATGCAATTCCTTTTTGCACAGTGGAGCACATTAGAAGGCAAGAGAGCTCCAGGAAATGCAGAAGATGTTCATTCCATCTGCATGTACATTTCTGTGGTGATCGGAAGTCATTGAGCACCAATGACTTTACTCTAGAGTAAGCAACTGAGACAATGCTGAGAACAGCTCATTTGTTTTTGCTGTGATCAAATCTTCTAACAAAAGCAACACAAGGAGAAAGTTCTTATTGGGTTCTAGGTTATAGTTCATCATTACAACACATGACAGTAGGAGACTGAAACAGCTGGTCACACTCAAAGTCAAGAGCAGGAGAGGATGGATACATGTGCACTTGTGCTCGGCTCCTTTGCTTGACTCTTATATGGTGAAAAGTCTTCTGCTAAGCTCATGAATTCCCACACCTAGTTGAGCATCTTTGGATTAATTGAGAGCTGCTTGGGGCTGGAGAACTGAGTCATTGTTGGTTTTTAAAGAGTGTATCACCTGGTGGGTTTACTGTCTTACAGTGGTTGGCCCCACACTTATGAGAATATGGGCAACACAAACTGTGGGGGAATCTAGGAGGAGTTGGGGGACAGAAGAGATATTATGAAAATATACTGTGTGGAATTCTTAAAGAATAATTTTTTTAAATCTCAATAAAAGATTAACAAATCAAATTGAACTATAAAATCAAATAGGACATGAAGGCAGAAAAGTTATATGTGGATCTGGGAAGAGTTAAGAAGAGTGTGGTCATATGATCAAGATACATTGTATACTTGTATGGGCATCCTCAAAGAATTGATAATTGTGTGTATGTGTGTGGGAGGGTGTCATAGGATTTCAATTGCTGTGAAGAGACACCATGAGCACAGCAACTTTTATAAAGGAAAACATCAATTTGAGTGGCTTATAGTTTCAGAGGTTTAGTCCATTATCATCATGACAGAAAATGGTGGCATTCAGGCAGGCATGATGCTGGAGAAGGAGCTGAGAGTTCCACATCTCAATCCACAGGCAACAATAAGTGAACTGAACTAGGCATAGGTTGACCTTAGGAGACCTCAAAGCTCACCCCCACAATGACACACCAATAAGGCCACACCTAGTTCAATAAAGCCATGCCTCCTAATAGTGTACTTCTTATGTGTTTATGAGGGTCAATTACATTCAAACTGTGTGTGTGTGTGTTAATGATCCATGCTCTCTGTAAATAGTGCTACCCACAGTAGGCAGGTCTTTGTACCTCACCTCCACAATCACAATAATCACCCATAGACACACTCCAAGGCCAATCTGATCCAGACAACTCTTCACTGAGATTCTATTCTTCTCAGTGTGACTCTAAGTCAGGTCATATTAACAGTTTGACCATCACAGATGGCCTTCTCCTGTTTTTTTTTTTTTTTTTTTTTTTCTTGGAGACCAAAAACAAAAACCCACCTATGATAGCACACCCCTAGGATCATTTCATTCCTGGTTTTATGAAAGTGAAGTGGACAGTGAGAGACAGGGAGAGAGAATGCATATGTGTGTGTATTTATGTATATAAATATTTAAGATGCTTGGAAGCAACAAAATGGCATTCATGATGTCATGAAATGGTCTGCAGGATAAGCAATTGTTTCCTGGATTCCTAGCCACCTGTCTTTTCTGGCCTAAACCTGTAAAGAACGTGTCATTAGGGCATGTTTCAGTCAGCCAGCTGAACCTGACTAGAGATCTCATCTCATTGGAGTCCATTCAGGTACTAACTCTGAAAACACACAAATGAAACTCTAAGAATCAGGTGGGGGATGCATATGGCAAGATGTTGCTTAGCTACAAAAGGACAAAGCATGTACCGCAGTTTCAAGTTTGAAACTGCCCTTCACTACAACTCTGTAAGTCAATATGGCTCTTTATTTTTGTGATACTTTTTTAATCGCGAACCACAGAGGCTGCAAAGGCATTAAATCCAGCCTTTCTGTGTGTTTCTTCATTACAGCAGGAAGAAAAATATTTAACCCAGCACTTTGTTGTGATCATCAGTTAAATTAAAATATGGGTCCTAAAATAAGGATCACTGGGCTGAGAAGTATAAAATAATATTATCTGTCTTATTATTGAAAATAACACATTTTGACTGTGGACCTTGCTGTTATGAAGGTGGGCTAATGAGAGATGAAGACACATAACAAAAATGAGCTTTTGGTCTTCTCTTTTGTTAATGTTCAGTGGCCTGCCTAATGCTAAGCAGTGCTACCTCCCAATGGTTTACACCTCAAGGACTGTCTCTGCCTCCAGGAAGAGGCTGAGAGAAGTCTCTTTAAACTGAAGAAGCTTCAGATGGCTCTAAGACCAGTGTTGGCTTAGCTTAGAGCAAGGAGCACCAGATTGGGGACAGTCTCTGTCTCCAGATATTAAATGGTTAATAAAGGGAAGTCGCCTTCTATTTATTTTACTTGGAACTAGATAAGAATGGTGATTAACTGGACAGTAGTTACAGGCAGGTGAAAATACAACAGAATAATGTTCTAGTCATCTGAATTGTGTAGCAAAAGGGGCAGAGTTCATAAAGCAGTCTTACTAATGGAATCTCTCAGTGATTTTAAGCATGTCACTCGCACATCTAGAATGATCTGTCATTTTGTCACTCTGTATTCCTCAGCAGAAATGTCTTAATGGAATAAGAAGTACTGTGTACAGTTTGGGGAGGCAGACGCCACAATGCCCAGGTAATCAGTGTGCTTTCAACAAATAAGTATTACTTAGCTATCAATTGATGGGTCTTTTCATAAAAAAATGTGACAATTTATGCACCATATAACTCAAAGTATCTCTCAATCCTTCTCTAAGTAGACACAGTACAAGAAACAGACTGGATGGCTCCCAGACCAACTCACTTGAAACTTATTTCAAACTCAACATTCTCTGCAATTGAACCTCATTAAATACAACTCAGGCTTAATTGGTACAGAGCTGCCAATGAAGAGCCAGGAATCCATAGAACTGACTGCCCTGTAAATGTAGGTTAGCTCAGCAAGCTAATAGTTCTATTATGGTGATTCCATACTGGGCAAAAATTAAATTGTGGCTCAAATAACAGAATAAACAAATAGTGTGTGGGCCTCTGAGTATTTATTGTGATGATGCTATATGAGTAATAAGTAATATTTGAGGACATTAGTCATGACTGGCTTTGAGTACTTCCTAAGCAGTCAGCCTGGGAACCAGGAAAAACAAGCCCTGGGATGCCCTCCTTTCTCTTGCATGTACTCACACACAGGAGCCAGGGGAGAATTATTGCCTCCCTAGATGTCTGAGCTGCTCATTTACATACATTTGCTGCTTTTGTTATTCAGAAATCTGGCGTGTTTATGCAGATCTGAAATTGAGCGTAGTTCCTAGGAAGTCTTAGAAGTAGATGACTTATTTGTGCAAGTGTCTGACTTATCATTATAAGATAGCTCATTTTTTTCCAGACATAGATGTAAAGATCTTTATGAATTATGGTCACAAAACAATTGGCCCAGGGTTTGGAAAGGGAGGTAAGGGGAGTTATGTGTTCTTCCTCTTTGTTTAAGTGTATGTTATTGAAGCATTTTCATAAGGGGTTGGAGAAATGGCCCAGGGATGAAGAGCACTAACTGTTCTCCCAGAGGTGTTAGGTTCAATTCCCAGCACCACACAGTAGCTCACACTATCTGTAACTCCAGTTCCAGGGGATCTAACACTCTCTTCTAATCCCTGCAGGTACCAGACACACATGTAGTATACAGACATATATGTAAGCCAAACACTCATATATGTATGAAAAAAATCTATTTTTAATTTTAAAAAACGGGAAGGAATAGCACAGGAGAAAGCTGTCAAACAAAACCATTTGTACACATAAAATAAAATTAAAACTAACTGGATAAAGAAGTTTTGTTTTGTTTTTTGTTTTTTGGAGGGGTTTTGCATAGAGCAGGAAGATATTAGAAAGACTGTTTTGATGGGGAAGGACCTAAGCTAATCACTTCTTTTCTGGAAAGTTTTAGGGTAACTCTGGTGAAGGCAAAATAAACAAGTAAAGAGATTCAGGTAGAAGATAAAAGGCCTGTAAGGAAAAGCTGGCAGTAGATGAAGGACCAAAGTCCAGATAGGATTGATTATCCCATTGCTTGTGTGCAGTGAGGTTAACTGTGATGCCTGAAAGGCTGTGTGAAGGATGACACTGCTGACTGGGATGCAGGGACAGAGCATGAAGATAGGCTTTCAGAGTGATGCATTTTGTACCAGACTCCCTGCATTTAAGGTTCATATGTGGCCCTTTATAGAGTAGTTCAGGCTAATAGACTCGAATATCCCATAGAAATGTGGGTCTGACACATAAACCATATGTCACAGCTGATATTTTGATCTGGGAGCCATGTAAGCCTCATGTTGCAATGGGCTGTCCCAAATTTCACAGAAAGCTTCTAAACATCTCTATCAAACATAAAAATACTTCGTAATATGAGTTACACAAGTTCTTAGAGAAAGGGACATCATGTTGTCCTCTGTTTTTAAGAAATGAACTAAAGTCTTCTGGTGAACAGATGAGGAGCCTCCTCAAATGCCCACATCCTAATCTCCAGTATCTGTAAAAATGTGCCCTCATTGGGAGAAGGGTTCACAGCTGTGGTTGAGGTGAAGACTCTTAAGAGGAACCATAAGGGACTATCTGCCATCACCCAACTATAGCCATGGGAAGATGCTTTGTGTGATATAAACCTGCTGGTTTTTCAGGTAGAAGAAGGGAACACAAGCCATTGTGCCTCTAGGCATGGAAAATATCAAAGAAATCAGTTTTCTAATGGAGTTTCCAGAAAGGAACACAGCACTGCCAGCTGCCCGCCCCACCATCTCAGGCAGTGGGATCCATGTTGGGCTTTGTTTTGGTAGCAATCTGAAATGACTCTCACAGCCTCATGGGTTGACTTCTTGGGAAGTTTGTGGAAACCTTAGGAATGGAAGCCTTGTGTCAGGAAGTGGATGGCTGAGGGTAAGTCCATGAGGGATGCACTGTTTGCTTTCCTCAATGCTCTGGGACAGTGGGCTTGATGTGGACTCATCCAAGGGAACAGTATATGAGGTAGAAGGAACTTGAAGTGGTTGGTCACTTTCACCCATGCTTACAAAACAGCAACAAATCTGGTGTGCAGCTCACCTTCTCTGTCTCATGAAGTTACATAACCCAGTAAGGTGTCACTTACACTTAGAATATGATTTCCCACCTTGATTAGCTCAGTCTCATAAATATATCCCCAAGGATTGTCTCCTAGGTAACTCTAGATCCTATCAAGATGACAATATTCATCATCACAGAGGATATATTACTCCTGGATTCTTCCTGGCTAGATTTCTGGGTAGTCATGTAGAAAACAACTCTCTTCCATCACATTCTCCCACCACCGTGATATCCTTCCCTGGCACATAGGACCAGAAACCATTGATCTACATAGGATTGCCATGTCCTAAGTAGCACGACACCCAAATAGGATTTATACCATTTACCACACTGTTAATGCTCCTTTTCTTACTTCTTTGTCTGCCCTTTGTAGGCAGAGACTCAGTCTTCCTCACTTTCAAACCCCAACACATTTAACATAGGGCTACAGGTGTATCATCCTATGCCCCATGAGCCACATCTGATCACACGAGGCCAAGAGTAGCTATAAATACATCCCAACACAAAATTAAATTTGTCTAAAATATCATTAGTTCAAAAATATAATTTAGTTGTGTGGTTCTTGGGTGTAAACTTTGTAGATAAAATACAGGTGTCAAGGCAGCGAAACGTATAGAAGCATGGGATATGAGGAAGACTACATTAAAAAAATATAAACCAGCAATAGAGGCAAAGAATTTTCCAAGGTCTTGACCTGAATGGCTGTCTTTAAGCACACATAGCAGAGCACTTCTAGAAAACTGTGCCAAGTTTAGATTCCACTGTTGCACTGACGTCTTTCCAGTAAAACAGCTCATGGATGTTTCAAGCCATTGAAAGGTAATTTAAAACAGCAGAACCATGCGTTATTGCTTAGTGAATCACAAAGCTCTTTATTAAAGTAAGTTTGTCACACATCTGGTCAGTATTTAGATACAATGAGGTTTGCATTTACTTTTCCGTAGGCCTGAGATAATAGTTTGCATACAGACACCAGTAGAAAATCAGGTTTGTTTATTCCTGGAAAAAAATCACCCAAGTCAGAGGGACACAGGGCAAACATTCTGCTTCATTTGTTGGCTGAGGCAGCCCCATTTCAGACCAAAGCTTGGGGGTATATTCGTGTGGCTTAATCCCAAGAGACAGCCATGCCACTGCAACTCATTGTCCACCCCAAAGACCATACAAGCCTGGGCTAGGGTCTGTGGCTGTGAATTTGTACACTTCAGAAATGGTAAATTTAGCTTCCTCTCACACCTAAACTTACAATCAGCAGACCTTTAAAGTCTAGATCCCTCTACCCCCGGAGACTGGTGTTGAGATTTTTTTTGACAACTATCTGTTAGTGCTTCTTTGCCTCTGAACAAAAGGTGAATCTCCTGCTTCACCAAAGTATATCTTCAGAGGAAATACACCCATGCATTAAGAATTAAAGTGACTCTGTTTTTTTGCTGAGACGAACCCCTGTTGAGCAACTTTGAGTATGAGGCAGATACCCTAAAGGAGACACAAAGGGGTGGTGAGGGAAGATGACATTGTGTTGTGGAACTGTTCTGTTGTTACCCTAGAACTACTGGATACAGAGATGGAGCCTTGGCACCCTGTGAACACACAGGGAGGACCTAGGTCTCGACAGTGACCCTATATATGAGCTAAGAGCACAGGAATCCAGGGGTGATGACTTCGGGGGCAGAGGCTGGCACTTCACTGCCTCCTCTGGGTGCAGCATCTCCCTCCTTAATCTATCTGCTGCTGTGCAAGTAGATCCATTATTCCCAGTTCCTACTCCAATTTGCTAACCTATGACTCTGAGTGGGTTGCTTATATTCTTTGAGAAGAAGATGGGCATAAAAGTAGTACCTATCTATTGAATTATTGCAAAAAAATACTTAATGTTCTTCAGATAAATCTAGCTATTGTAGTATCTGAAATACAGTAAGACTAATAAATATATTTTTATTTCTGTGCAGCATTGTGTTTAGGAACATGAACTCTGGAATTAGAAAGCTCTGATTAATTTCCAGCTATATCTAGTCACCAGTGACTTTATGTGTGGATATATATTACACATTTAATAAAACTTGAATATTGGGGAGAAAGCACCCAGTCAAATCCTAGGCAGACAGTTCAGAAAATTCTTAAACCTTGAATATAAAGATAAACAACTGATTCAATCACATACACCTTTAATCCCAGCACAGAGAAAGCCAGGAATGGTGACCTCCACCCTTGATCCCACAACTACAGAGACAGAACTTCTTCTGTTTCTGTGAGTTCAAGGTTACACGCCTTTAATCGTAACCTAGATGGGATAGAATATATAAGGGCTTGTAGAAACCCAGAGAGAACAGAAGAGACTGGGAGAAGCAACCAGGAGAGGCTGAGGAAGTTGCAAGACAGCCGGATGAGAATTGACTGTGGTGCTTCCTCTCTCTGATATTCAGGTTTTATTAAATGTGCAATATATATCCACATTTATGCACAATGCTTAATTTCTTATGAGCCTTCTTACCTCTAAATTAGTGATAAGAATCAACTATTTTAATAGAGTGATGTAAAGATCCTATAAACTTCTACATGCAGCATACTTAAAACAGTACTGTGTATATAAAACAGTAAACACCAACGTGCTTAACTATTATTATTATTACCCTCCTTAGTGACATGATTTACACATAGTTTCATGGAGCTATTAGAATGTTATTATCTCTAGAAGGTGCTAAACAACTTCTCTTTGAGTGATATGGATGGATGAGTGGATAAATTTATGGATATTGGTTGAGTGGATAATGAGCAGATGATGGATGGATGATGGCTGGCTGGCTGGCTAGATGAGGATGTATCCATAGGTAGATGATGGCTGGTTGATTGGCTAGTCAGATAGATAGATGATGCATGGGTGGATAGATAGAAGGATGGATGGCAAGGGGATGGGTGATCAATGAAGTAATCTTTCTTTGGATGTTGGAGGCATTTCATAACCCATTTTGTGAACCTGTCATTCAGATAAGAGCTACCATAGAGGGTCTTCTGTATGCTGCACCCTATAGATTTTAAGGATGCTATATAACATAGACAAAGCCTCTGTTCTGTGACATACAGGCCAGTTCTAGAGACATTAGTTGTCCCTGTATCTCACTTAGCAAACAAAGACAATGAAGCCCAGCAAAAGAAAGGGATTCTGGGAGGTTGTCGCTTATAAACACATGGAGTGTTTTGTTTGTTTGTTTGTATGTGACAGGGCTGTATTTGGTCAGTTGAAAGCATCTTGCTCTGACATCCTTTTAGTCTTGGAGACAATATGGAGTAGTAGGAAGTGCTGCTTCCATGGGTCAATTGTGAAGTCGAATAAAATTCAGTCATTTCAGTTCTTCTCCTGTATGTTTGAATATCAGTTTAAGACTTCCTAGCAATCATCTTTGCCTCTAATCTGCAGATCTTAGACAGTGCTTTCGCATTAATGCTCCACACTTTGCCTTTATTGCTTTTGATGGGATGTGCTGCAAATGTTAACAATTGGGAGAATTTTGCGTAAAGATTAATTTTTTGAGACTTCAGAAGTTTGTTATGGCAGCAATGTGCAGCTGGAGGGAATATGTCACCAGGATAAGATGAGTCAGGGTGACCTGGTCCCCATCTTTTCCCACTCATGCCTGAGTCTTAGTCACCTTGGCTTACCTACCTGACGTATATAGGTACAAGCATCAGCAATGACAGTGTAAGGATAAAGTCTTGGTGAAGGACATTAGGTTAAAAAAATCAAAATTCCTTCTTACTGGCCAGTCCACTCAATAATTGTGTGTGGAGGAGTGTGTACGTGTATCTGTATATGGGTGCATGTATATGCTTATCTGAATAAATATCAAGGGTCAACCTAAAGTATTGCTCCTTAGAAACTATCTACTTATTTTGAAGCAGGGTCCCTCACTGGGACCTGGCACCTGGGACTCGCAGATTAAACTAGGATTTCTAGCCAGTGAGCACCAAAGATCCTCCTGTCTCTACCTCCCTATGCTGGATTGCAAACATACACACCATTTCTGTTTGTTTGGATTTTTTTTAAATGTGAGTGCTGAGATCAAACTCTGATCTTCATGTATATATAGCAAGAACTTTACCAGCACAGCTATTTCACCAACCACAGGAATATTTATCTTGTGGCAGGATGTTTCTTCCTACTAGCACTATGAGAGATTTAGAAGTGACAAGGATGATAAAATGAAGATGTAGCTGTATAGATTAGATGGTATACATGTTCCAGCTCCCATAGTAACTTTTGCTTTGGCACCAAATCCTTAAAAAAAGAGAGGAAGAGCAGAAGAATGAGACTCTGACCCGAGGAACCAGCAGCCGACATCTAGCAGGTTGGCTGGGTCTTGTGAAGAATGGCAACTTGGCAGATTGCTTCATCCCCCTCTTCCCTTGGGCCAACACGAGTCTTATTTATAACTCAGCTCTCAGAGCCTCTCCACATTAAATCAGAGACTGAAAAGCCTGTAGGGCTGAGAGATAGAAGCAGCATTCCAAACATCTGCACTAGAATGCTTCACAAGGCCATGAAATGAGCCCCGGGAAGTCAGTTGGGAGTTCTTGCTCTGGTTCTCCATCAGCCACTGCTAAGCTGTGTCTTCTTTGTAAGTCATGAGTAGACAGGTGTTTGTGTCAGTTGTCTTAAAAGGAGCTGCTAAAAAACCCTGTCAAGAAAGCTGATACATAGATAGATGTGTCATGAGTCATTAAAAAAGATTCGAAATGTGTTTTTCTTTTTGACAAGTAATCATCTGAGAGGACCCATGGTGACAGAATAAAGCTACAAGATGATGAGTCTGCATCTGGGGTTCATTGCTGCATCATCTTCATAAAAGCCAGGCATGTGTGCTAGGGAAAAACCTTATTGTCTAATATTTCCAGATGGTACAACAGTGCATATGAGTCTAAAATGCATCAATGCAGACGTGGAAGACAAGTCTGCAATGCAAACCATTCCATGATGGCCATTGTCTGAAAGAAGCTAGGCACAATGAAAGAGTCAATCAGAAACATAGCCACCCAAAGGGAGATGAACAGTAGCTTCTGTATTGGGCTAGGTAAAAGGTACAATATTCATAGTTTAAAATTTGTATTACATATATTCATGTGTGTGTGTTTGTGCGTGTAAGTGTGTGTATGGAAGTTGGAAATTAATTCTGCAATAGAGAACCTTCTTCTCTTCTAGCAGCTGTATAGGTCATGGCCAATTCATTTACCCACTGAGCCATCACAAGGCCCTCTACTCTTCTAGTAAAATAGTCGAATTCTTGAATGACTTTCAAAGACCCATGTGTTAAAGGTTTGATCCCCTGCAAAGTTGTTTTATGAAGGATGGGGCAGTAGAAGCTATAAGAGGCAGAACCTTATGGGAGGTCTTAGACATCTGAGCCCATGTCTTTGACAGGGCTAGTGGGACTATAGGTTCTCCTTTGGTCTCTGGCTCATGGGGATAAGTGGGTTTTCTCCACTATGCTTTCTTGCCGTGGTGTGTTTCTTTGTCACAGGCCACAGTAATGTGACCAGCTAATCATGGATTAAAGCCTCTAAACATTGTGAGTCAGAAATAAATCTTTTATCTTTATGAGTTCTTTCTTTGGGGTATTTTGTTACAATGACAGAAAAGTGACTAATATCAAAAGAAACTCTCCAGCCAGAAGATAGAGAATGGGAGGAGCTGAAACCATTTATGTGTGAATTGACAGAAACCCTGAAAAGGGTAAAGTGAGAAATATCATGAGATAGTCTTCAAACATGACATGTCATATAGAATATTTACTTTTCTTACAAATAGAAATTTAAACCAATTCAGAAGTTAGAGCAGTATTGACTTTTTCTGATCTACTCACTTTCCCACTGTTTATCTAAAATAGCAATTAAGAATGCACGCTAAAAGCTTCATGCTTGCTTTTAAATTTCAACAATATCATAAATAAGCTATATAACCCTTGTCAATATATGTATCTCCTCCAATCCCTCTGCTTTTAGTTATTATTCCAAACAAAGTCAAAAATATTAATTCAAAAAATTCTATGTAGAATTCACTGAATAGTTGCTGGGAATGTTATTTATGTAGAATTTGGTATGTGCATAGTATTCACTAATAGTTGGCTATTTTTCTTTAATGAGTCATTATTATGTGCTGGATTCTGTACTAGGAATGGGGTTACACTGGTAAATAATATAGGGGTAAGTGATGGCTGGTTGACTGGCTAATTGAATAGATAGATGACGGATGGATGAGTAGATGGATGAATAGATAGTGAGTGGGTGGATGATCAATGAAGCAACTTTTCTTTGGATATGAGAGGCACTGTATAATCCATTTTGTGAAATTTCCATTTAGACAAGAGATTCCACAGAGGGTCTTGTGTGTTTCTCACATGTTAGATTTCAGGAACACTTTCTGTCATTGGTAAATAGTATAGGACATTCCAATCTATTAGTGGATAAAATCTATAGGATTAGCCCTGACAATGAAACCTCTACAGCTGAAGAGGACTGGCTTTTTCTTTGACAGCTGTATTGGTACAAAACCTTATTAACTACTGTGGGTATGGTGCAGAGCAGACTCCAGCTTCCAAAATCTCCAAATTCTGGATGATCTTTAGTACTTTGAAGACCAAAGAGTCCTTGATTCTAAATTATCTCCAAAGACACTGTTGAATAATTATATCTAATGCATAGCCACAGAATGGGGACATGGAAGACAGATCCAGCCTGAGGTAAGTGCAAATTAAGACCAGACAATGCAGTGGTTACTTAGTCTTGTCTGGCACTTTGTCCCTGTGTCTTCAATCAATGACCTTCCTGTCAAACACAACAAGCCAAGATCCTCCTTTTCTGATTATAAGAAGATCTGCAAGATCCTCTAAATTCTCTTGACCCTGTCTGTCTCCATGTCCCACATCTGCCACTCATTGAAATTTTTTACTCTAAAATTATAGAAAGCTTGACATAATATTTAGATATTTAATACACATATTCCCTGAATCCTTCTGAAACAAAATTTTATTTAAAAAAAAAAGTGTCTGGATTTCGACATATGGCTTCATCCCATGCTGCTGCCTGGTTTGCAGGTTTGCCCCTGGTTTGTGATTGAGACATAGATGCTATCATGACCACCACAGCATCAGCTTCAGATCCACAAGGAAACTCCATGTTGGAGGTTCTTTTCAGCTCATCACAAGAAACACCCTAGCCATACAACCAACATATAATCTCAGATTATGTGGAAAAGAATAGTTCTCTTGCTTTTTGTTAGCTATTTAGATGCAACTTGATCTGCCATGTTTACTTAATATCCCTGGGAAACCTTCCCTTTTCTGAAGAGAAATGGAGGAGCAGTGGATCAGGGTGATGGTGGGTGGGGCAGGAGGGCTGGAAGGAACGGAATGAAGAGAAAATGCAGCTGGGAGGTGACATATGGGAAAAATAAATATTTTTTTAAAAAAGATTCAAACTAAGGTTAAAAGGAGGGGAAATAAGTAATTATTAATTGGGGGAATACCTTAGAATATATTTTCTTTCCCTCTTTTATTGAAATAGATTCCTTTCTCATACAATATATCCCAATTGTAGTTTCTTCTCCCATTTCCATCTCCCCTCCCCTCTCATCTAGATCTAGATCCACTCCCTAGCTATTTCTCATTGGAAAAGAACAGGTTTCTAAGCAGTGATGACAAATCATAACTAAATAAAAATAAGATCAAATAAAAACTATCACATCAAAGTTGGAAAAGGCAAACCAGCAGAAGGAAAAGAGCTCAAGGAAGTCACAAGATACCAAACTGAAAATTGTCATGTATGCAGAGGTCCTGATGCAAACCCATGGAGGCCCCATGCTTGTTGCTTTCATCTCCGTAAGCTTCAGATGACTTTGGTCAGTTGATTAGGAGAGTTGTTTTCCTGGTGTCCTCTACCCTGTCTGGTCTCTTTTATACTCTTTCTGCATCCTCTTCTGCAGGGTTTCCTGATCTCTGAGGGAAGGGATTTGATAGAGACATACTATTTAATGATGTGAGTTCCAGCATCTCTCTCTCTCTCTGTATAATGTCTGGTTGTGGGTCTCTCTGTTTGCTTCCATTTGCTTCAGAAGGAAGCCTCTCTGATGATGGTTGAATAAGGTACTAATCTATGAGTACAACAGAATATCATTAGGAATAAATCCTCTAATTTTTTGAAGACTAGTAGTGTTTAGTTTTACCCTGGGTCTCTGGGTTATCTAGTCTCTAGTTCTTGGTTACCCTATAAGTGGCAGGTATGGTTTCCATCTCACAGAGTAAGCCTTAAGTCAAATCAGACATTGGCTGGTTACTCCCATAAGCTTTGTGCCGCAAATGCCCTAACATTTTGCAGGAAGCACAGTATTGTAGATTAAAGGATTTGTAGCTGGGTTGGTATTTAAATTTCTCTTTTGGTAACCTGCAGAGCGTCATTCTGTACCACAGACAGTTGAACACAGGAGTGAAGGCTCTATATAGGTTAGGGTTCAACCTCCCCATGTCCAGTGAATTGCATAGGTGTTGTCTGCAGCAGTGGGGCCTTGCTGTTAGTATGTGGAAAACAGCCTATTGTCTTGGCAACAGCTTGGATTCTTTCAGAATTTCCATGGACTCCTTTGGCCAGCAACTCCATTGTATATAACCCAGTCTCAGTACTGGATGCTTCTTTTGGTGACAATAGATGGCCATTTGAGGCTCTGTCTCTCTCATAATTTGGAGACTTCAATAGAATAATCTTCATATATTTCAGGAGGTTTCTAATACACTAGGTTTTCATTCCACTTTTCAAATTCCCAATTCTAGCTGACTTTCTCCATATTCCTTTGAATTTGATTATTCCTTTGAAAATATTTTTTAAATTATATGTGGATGTGTGTGTAAAGGGGTGTCTACTGATGGGTAAAGTTGCCTGCAGATGCTAGAAGAGGAATCGATCTTATGGAATGGAGTTTTGGGTGACTGTGAGCTGCCCCATCTACTTGCTGGGATCCAAATTTGGATCCTCGGCAAGAATAATATGTGCTTTTTAAGCTTTGAACCATTTCTCTAGCTCCTATCATTTGAATTGAAATAATTGTTACTGGCTTAATTTTGTATACAATAGCTACAGATGATCCTCAGCATTGTGCACTGAGAGAAAAACCCATAACACTTCATCTGCCACATTTACTGACTCAAATAGCTTAGCATTTGTTTTAGACTGCTTCCAGTGGTCATTGAGGATGTCAATTGCAACTCTGGAACTAGAAAAAAATAGGATTATCTCATG
This sequence comes from Sigmodon hispidus, assembly GCA_004025045.1. Classification (NCBI taxonomy): domain Eukaryota; kingdom Metazoa; phylum Chordata; class Mammalia; order Rodentia; family Cricetidae; genus Sigmodon; species Sigmodon hispidus. Next base: position 89,134 of record PVIH01005959.1, on the reverse strand, counting down.
AGACTCATTTCATCCTCATCATAATAGCAGCCAACAGTTATTGAGCCTGGTGTTAGGATACAAGAATTATACACATTATGTTATTCAGAATGATAACATTTACCAGAAATAACATAGCTATGAATATATCATTTCTAAAGAATGAAATCAAAGTTTAGAGAAGTTAAAACTCCTGGCCAACAATTGTGAATCTCAGACCAAAATCTAATTCTGCAAAGCATCTGTTACACTGTCTCTAGTCCATATTGGGGCTTCTTATCAGGAGTCTTATGCTGAGGACAGCATCATACATTTTCCATACATAGTTAAAGGAGAATTATTCAGTTGTATTGCATAGAAGTCTACTCTGGTCTGCTCTTGTGGTTTATTGATCAAGTTATAATGGACAAGAACCCTTGTGATTTCAATAGATATGGTAGATGGGAAAAAACAATTGTAATCATTTATGTTTACAAAACCTTAATTTAAGGAATGAAATAAGTTAGATAAGAGGAAAATGTCTTTCCCCAGTGGAATATCTGTGTAGCTTTTGATTCTCAAAGATTGAGTTCAAGATGTCACATGTTGGAATGTGTTTAGTATCAGAATGGTGTGCAGCAGTGGTGATGGGATGCATTTGCAGCTTGTCTTTGTCAATCCAATATGAAGTCTATTATTATCTTTTTAAAGGAAAAGATAAAGAAAAAACTAAGCAGAGACTTCAGAGTGCTCTATTTAGCTTTACATTTGTAAGGGAAATTATAAGCATACTTTGTATTTATTTCAGTTAACGTATATAAAATATGGCCAAGTTCATGATACCCTACAACTCCATAGTGACCATCTCTCTCATTTATGTCAAGAAAACAGAAAGCATATTTCCTTCTAGCTTCATATTTGTGTTTGATGAGTTGCATAGTTTTCAAAAATTACAACCAATATTTATAAATTATTTTTGAAACTTCATTTAAAGGAATCTTGTCACTTCAAAATAAAATTTGGTGCAACGTCTAATACACTGTCTTCAGCGTTCTGGGGTTGAGCCTCTCTAGCGCTGATGTCTGACTCTCTCTTAAAGGATCATGGGAGTCTCTGGACTGTATCCCATTTGCAAGGCAGCAACCACATTAACCATGTTGTAAATTATGGAAGTAAAAGCCTCTGTAGGGGATCCCAGAAAGAGATGACCATGGGGAAAACATAAGAAGAAAATCTTCTTAGAAAGAAAATATTTCCAATAGCCAAATTCAAAATAATAATAATAAAAGACTGAGAAAAAGGAAAATAGCAAAGGTCAGTACTGCCATTGGTCCTGGTTTGTGAGGACAAAATATGAGCCTGGGAATCTAATCTCTCACCATGATGTTCTGCATCACCAGTAGAATTAGCATATTCCAGACATGAGAAATTATAGATGAAACCAAGCCTTTGAGCCTGGTGTCAAGGAAGCTCTAGTTTCTTTCTTTTGAGTTATAAGATCTATGAGAAGAAAGTCCCATGCTAACAATGCAGTCAGGTCTGACCTTGGAAAAGCAAAGATCCTACATCATGTGCAAAATATTTTACCAAGAAAAGAAGCTCAGATGAAGAATTGAAGTTGCCAAACAAGCAAAAATAATTAACTGTTTTATTCTTTTGAGAAACATTCATTGAGGCTATAGTAGGTCCCTGGTCATATGCCAGGCATGGAGGCTGCACTGCTCAATGCAGGTTTCATATTCTAGGGTTTCTTGTAGTGAGGGAGGATCAGCAGTAAAGAAGGAATCATGATGATTCTTGGAGCCCGAGGCTCTCACACGAAACATTATTGTTTGTAACTTCAACTCACACATGACAGCCTTGTTTGTAATTTCCTCTGTAAGGAGGTATTGGCACTGGACTAGGACATCTCCATCAATCTCCTCCAGGTTCGAGCAGACCTATTACTGATGCTTATCCTGTTCTCTGTCCAAATTCTGCAGCCACCATGGGAGATGTTAGTCTTTATCAGGCAATGCTACCTTTTCTCTCAGCTGGCTCCCCACTCCTATTGGTCAGCTCACTACACGGATGGAAACCTTTCTAGACCCTACCTTTCATCCTTTTCTTTCTACCCTGTTATTTGAATCCTGCTTCCTCTACAGTTATCCACTTAAATTGGTGACCCACAGCAGCATGAGTCATTCAGTTGTACCAGTGTCTAGTGAGTGTTAATGGGTGACCTGCCCAGGTAGGAAAATATCAGGTAGCATACCATTAGAGCAGAACATCCAGGCAATCAAAAGTCAAGTTCAATGCCAAACTGTCTCCACTTCTGGGTGAAGAAAACAATGTCATGGGATATTTGGGGCCGCATGGTCATGTTCAAATAGGATATTTGGGGATGTTTTCTTTTCTAACTACCCAGAGAGAGAAATCTAGAAAATACTGCTGTGGCCTTTCCAGATGCAGCCAGCTAGCAGCTGGAGAGAAAGCATTGCAAACCACAACCTAAGACTATGGCCTTCTTCATTTGGAGACAATTTTCTTAGTTCCAGGAATTCAGGCTTTCGGAAATGTGGAATTTACAGAAACATTGAAAGTCATCTTTGAAAGGTGGGCACAGCATTTTTGCCTCTGCTGAAGCTGAGGAAAAGGCAACCATTTGCTCATGTCTGAGGTGGCTGGAACTGGGTAGGAAGCCGGGTTTCCTCTCTCCCATATCAAAATATTGTGTGTACTAATCTAGCCAGGGCTCTCATGTGGGGGTGTACGTGTGTGTGTGTGTGTGTGTGTGTGTGTGTGTGTGTGTGTGTGTGAGAGAGAGACAGATGGCGGGGAGGGGATAGAGGTGTGTAGGTATGTATGTGTGCATGTGTATAAGACAGAGAGAAAGACAGAAAGAGAGAGAGAGAGATCACTTTTAAATGTTATCTGTTCAAGAAGGGGCTATGGGTGGCAGAGGATCAAAAGACCTAATCCATTATGTAACATTCTTTGACCAGTCATCTTTTACTCTCAACTACATGTACTCCCATCTGCACAGGTATAAGACAAGCAGTTCATATCCACATTGTCCTAGGTCACTAAGATATATATTAGATATAGATATCTCTATGGCGGAAACAGTTGAAAAAGGAAATAAAAAGAGTCCCAAGGTCAAAGTCAATGCTTACTAAAACTCATCCTAATGTATCACCCCTCTAAAATCCAGAAGTTTCTGCTGCTCTATCCCACCCCCACCTCTGATACTGGACAGCCTTGGCCTTTGCAGGAAACACTAGAGAAGAGAATGACCTCTGGATGAAATGGCAACCTCTAGGCTGCTACCTGACAGAACCCTGGGACAAGCAGCCTCTGTGCTGATGCCCTCTGCTTCTCCTAAAGCTCCCTCAGCTTATACTTGAGCTCTTAACTAGGCAAACACCAAGGGAAAAGTGGTATGCCCAAGGACAGACAGAGAGAGGACACACATACCATTCCAGATGATGGCTAATGAAGAAGGCTGCAGGAGTGCACAGGACAGAAGTCAGTCTTAGAAGCGGGTGGGAGCGACTGTCTTGAGCCCAGTCCCACAACTGGGGATGTCTGGCTTTGTTCTTAGTACCTCTTTTCCTTCTAAACCTCATGATTAAGCCTTTATTAAAGTAACATCAACACAATCTCTAACTATGTTCATAGAGAAGAAAGGGTTGGGAGAAGGAATGGGAAGGTGGGGAAAGAAGAAATGAAAAAGAAAAATCATGGATGCATAGAAGATTCAGAAATGATGATGAGATTCTTATGATGTGAAGGATCAAGTTACAGGACAGTCTGGGGACCTGAACAAATAACCAATCAGTGCGATCATTAATACAAGGGATAGAAATGAAGTTCCTGGGTGGGGAGGCTGCTCACAGCATGGGGGCTCTATCCTCTGCTCAGAGCTTCAGATTCTGGTCACTGGGACTACCGCCAAGGGAGCATTCTGATCACCTGACTCAGCCTTTTCATCAATCTGAAGGCTGTTATTTCCCCCCTGCTCTGGTGGGCATGCTGTTGGCATCTCCATGTCAGCCACAGCTGTGTTAAGGAGGTCAAGGGAATATGTGGAAAAGGGCAATTGTCTGAGACAGGAGTAGAGATTCCCAGGCAGCATTTGTTTTTCTTCCCCCAAAGTTCTCTAGGAAATGTTCTGCTGTGTCACTGTCATTGTCTACTGGTCATAAGCAGTCCTTCTGCAAGTTCAGTTGCTAAATCTATGAGACCACCAAGACAGAACTCTTACCCCCTTCAGGGGGTGTGTGAGTGCACTGAACAGTTCATGGCCATGAACTTGGCATAGCCACAGGCCAGCACCATTCCAGTACCATGTGATATCAGCAGGGTTACTCACTTGGTTGCCCTCCAGCAGGGCAGCTGGGGACACCTCCCTAGAGTGACTACAACATTCATCATTGAGATGAGTCAACCCAAGCTTCCCTCTGCCTGAAAAGGAACTCTGAGGCCAGGCTTAGGGTAAGATATGCCCACTAGGCCCATCTCTGGGCAGTAGGGGCTAGAATTGTCCCTTACCTGGGTTGTGTAAAGCTCAGGTCAGTGTCTCAGAAACAGAGTGTAACGTGATATTATTCCAGATGTGTGATTGGCAGGTAGAGCTGTGCTTACAGAAGCCCAAGGATGACTCTACTCAGTCACTAGCAATAATAGCATTTCAGATGTCCCCCAATTCCATTGTAGTGGGAACCAGGCATTATTCACCTTGACCTAGAGGTGTGGCCTTTAGGCCTTGAGAACCCATTTATGGGGTGTGGCCAGGCCAGTCTAAGACCTGGTACATGCTATCTCTCTTCCCTGTTTGCTCCCTCATGCTCTTAAAAAATAAAGCACCAGACCCACCTGGTACAGTGTAGACCAGCCCAACTTTCCAAGAATTGCCCTACAGTTCAATCACATCAATGAGTGTTAATAAACCCCTTAATAAATATTAATCTTTTTATATAATCAGTTTCTAGTCATTAATACCTGCTACATTCCATCTCACTGATTTCACTCTCATCTTTCTGCCCTTGTCACCTCTAGGGGTCTGGTTGTCCACTACGCATTCCTAATATGTTACTGGGAGCTTTTGTCTCTCACAATTTGTCTCAGAAGAAAGAATGCAACTAAGCCACCTGGCAGAAGCCTGCTTGGCAAAGCAAAGCAAGCAATACACATCGGAGACTGGGGTGGGCTGTCCTGAAAAGTAGTCTGAGGATAGGTGCTGTCTGGCTTCCTGTCCAAGGACAAATCCATTTTCTTTGCACAGGTTAATTTGTGCAATCGGTAATGCTACATCTACTGTTCATTTCTAGTCCTGTCAATTGTAAGCGGCAGTTTCATTTCTCTAATAAAATCATATGCTTCCTTCCAAAGCACCTGCTTCTACTGACAGTTCTAGTGCTGATAGCCTCCCACACTGGGTTAACCACATGGCGGGTGCTTGCTCAAGCCTTGTCCCATGATGGTTTCCCGTCTTCAGTTCCCAAGGCAGAGAGATTTTCTACACTTTACTGTTGGTTACTAAGATCAAGGTTTGAATCTTTTAGGAAGAGCTCTAAGGAAAGCCTTGGCTTTACTCAACACCTTCATCTCCACAAATAACACCTGCAGCCTAATTGGTGGGTTTCCAGCTGCCTGCCTGCTCATTAGCTCAGAGGAGGCTCCTGTTACCATTGCAGTCATTCTTAGGTGTTCACAGTACAAACAATCATTTGGATTGGGCTTACACTTTTGAAGTGATTTCTTGGGTGTTTTGACTTACACTTTTCACTTCTCTTCACTCTGAGCAGTCCGGTTGACTTGGGGTACACAAGAATATGATCTGAAGCCTTTCATGTGTTTGCAGTGTGTCCCGGGCTCTTCATGCTCCTGGACCAATCTCCTTTCAAAGGCACTGTCACCCAGCATGTTCTTAAACCCAAGGCTCCAGCCAGACTCCATCATGACTGCCTTTAGCTTCCCAGAGTTTCCATTTCACTCTCAGTATTAGTTCCTTTCTTCTTACTGTCCTAAAATACCAGGACCAGAAGTGACTTGAGGAAGAGTTTATTTGAATTAGAGTTCCAGAAGGCTAGATATGGTGGGGGAGGCATGTAGTAAAAAGTTGTCTGATCACATCTCAACCACACACAAAAAGCAAAGACAGACAGACAGAGACACAAAGACAGACACACAGACAGGCAGAGGAAGTAGTACAATTTTACAAATTCTCAAAGTCCATTTTTAGCCAGGCTGCACCTCCTAAAAGTCCCATGAACTCCCCAAGCAGCAATACCTACTGTGGCCCAAATATTCCAAAACATGAGCGGGGGCGGGGGGGGGAGATCTCTCATTCAGGGAACTCAGCAAGTTACTTTACACTGCTCCCTTACACCTGGAGCTGAACCAGCCACCATAATAGAATGAGATGACCATGGGAATGCTGGCAAAGCAATTCATTTCATCTGGGAATTGAGAAGTGAGGAGACAGAGTCAGAGGGTTGAACTGAGGGAGGAGCACATTCAGCCATGCCCTGACAGGTACGAAGAGTCCAAGTGAAGAATGGCAGTGGCATTAGAAAAGGAAAAAAAAGAGCCCAGGAGAAATGAGGAGTTCCCAGAGCCTGGTGAGCATGTTGCTCATGATCATAACTGAAGTAGAAACAGTCAATTGTGATGTGATTTACTCTTATCAATTTTTGAGCAAAAATCAAAACAACTTCTTTTACAGAACATGAACAGAGAAACCTTCCTGGGGCTAAAGAAACAGCTGCTATCAAAGTGTGTGTCTTCCAGGCATAAGGACGTGACTTCAAGGCTCAGGATTCATATTCAAGACAAAAAGGCAAGTTGTGGCAATTCATGTCTATAATCCCAGAGCTGTGGAGGCAAACAGAGACAGGCAATTCCCTGGAGCTCACTGACTATCCAGTCTAGCCTATTTGTAATGAGAGAGACTCTGCCTCAAAATAAAGATAGAACCTTAAGACCACCTCCAAACAGTGTGCTCTGGCCTGTATGCAAGCATATGCATATATGCATATGTACCTGCACACATACAACACAAACACACACTAAAATAAAAAAAATCTTGTGTCATTATTCTCAAGGGGTATCTTTTAAAGGCTACCCTGAGGTTCACTTTCCAGCAAGTCCAGTGGCCCTGTGTATTTATGCACATTCAAAGTTAAATTTAAAAAGTTTCTTAGCTACACAAAACTTATTTCAAGGGCCCAGGTGCCACACGTGGACCCTCCTGTCCCCTTTATGGTAGCGTCTAGTGGAGCTGCTATAATTGAGGATGGGGCAGTGAGTTGAAGAAGTGATAGAATGTCACAGGTGTGACTCCTTCTGGGTATGTCCTTTTTCAAAGCTTCTTTAATAGGTCAGTAGAAGGCTCTTCCATGGTCACATTCTAACTCAAAGGTGCCAAGGATGACAAAGTATGTAGAATCCTCGACCTCTGTTGAATGATTTACACTGAAATCCAGCCATGCTTCTCAGGGACAGCCAAGTTCGAGATGGTCATTCCTTCTGTTGAAATTCTCTTCTATAAAATTATTTGTAATAGCAAGAACCTGAAAACAACCTAGATGCCCCTCAACTGAAGAATGGATTAATAAACTGTGGTACATCTACACAATGGAGTACTGCTCAGCAGTAAGGAAAAATGATATCCTAAAATTCACAGGCAAATGGATGGATTTGGAGAATATCCTCCTGAGTGAGTTATCACAAACCCAGAAAGATAAGCAGAGGATGTACTCACTCATTAGTGGACTCTAAACAAAAAAGCAAAAAGCAAAGCAAGTCCAAGCTGCAGACCACAACCACTAAACAGCTTGGGATCTGAAACACCTTAGACTGACACCTTGGATCCCACTCCCCCTAGAGGAACACCTGACCTAGTCTTGATGTTGGGGTGAGGAAAGCAGATCTGCCACGAGTGGATGCTGAACTAAGCCACATTGGGACCTTGGGACCTCCTGCCCTTGCTGGGGAGGAGATAAAATGATGTGGAGTGACTGGAAGGGGCAGGAGGGGGAAGGGAACTTGAACAAGGATATACACAGATAAAAAAAAATGACTTTATTCATAATAAAAAATAGAGGTGATACAGTAATTATCATAAACTTGACTATGTTGGGAAAACAACCATTGAAAACTCATGTTGGAACTGGGGAAATGGTTCAACCAATAAGGCACTGCTGACATGCATGAGGGCTGGAGTCTAGATCCTCAGCATTCTCCATGAAGACAGGCAGGTGTGACAGCTCACCTGTAATCCCAGCACAAGAAGCAGAGGTAAGAGACCCTCAGAGCAAGCTGGCTAGCTAGAGTGGCTGAATCAGTGGGCTCTCCATTCAGGGGCAAGACCCTGTCTTCCATTCAGGTATGAGACCCTGCCTCAATATAAAAGGTGGTACATGATCATGGAAGACACCAAATATCTATGTGTAGCTTCCATACATGGTGTACACATGTGCGTGCACACACACATGAATATGCATACAGACATGTATACCACACACAACTACATATGCAAAAATATCAATAATAATATTGATTCATATTTTCTTCTGTCCTCTTTTGCATAGAGGCTATCTTTAAAAGTATATTTTCTATATGGATATTTTCTGAGTTAAAAGTGATGTGTTTTAACCCTTCAACCCTCAGACAGTGTGAAAACAGTTTGCATTAGGGAGAAATCATACTTAGAACATAAAATTTTCATCTTTTCTTTGGTTAGTGGGATACAAAGCATATTCCCATGATGCTGCACAGTGGAAGCTACAGTGAGTCACATGAAAGCCCCCTAGCCACCCACATGACCAGGAGATGCAAGGAGACTCCACAACAGACCATGCTGCTGGGTCAGGATGTAGGGCAGGTGAGGTGATTTCAATGTGCTTTCTGCTTAAAAGTGATGAAGCTGTGTTAAGCCAAGAACCACCTGTAATTATAACATGACATATGGGTGCTACAATTGAATATTATAAGTCATAGAATGAAGGTATCAACACAAAAGTCCTTAGAAAAGTATTTGCTTGAGAAGGATCTTAGCTAGGAGTCCTTACTTAAAAAGTATTTTCAGCTTTGGTTATGGATTAAATTCTTCTAGGAAATTTGAAATCATCGTCATGCCCTGCCTATATCCTAGGTCAAATCAGAATGCCAAGGCTAGGGGTAAAATCCACATATTGGTGTGCCTTTTCTTCATACATTTTTTTTCCTGTAGTATGTTCTGATCATAGTTTCCCTTCCACCATTTCCTCCCAGGTCTTTGCCACCTCCTCACCCATCCAACTCTACACCTTTCCTTTCTCTCTCTAGAAAGCAAACAATCAGGTATGGTTTTTAACTCCTCACATGATTCCATTGTGCAAAGTACAGTTGAGAAATACTGTTCTCAAAGGGCATAGATTTAATCTGGGACCCTGTCTCAAAAATAAGGTGGAAATCCATTGGGAAAGACACCCCACATTAACCTTTGCTCTCTAAATACACATGAGCATCCTACACATGTAGGTATTTTGTTATAGCAATGAGAGAAAAAACCAAGCTTCATCTTCAGAAACAAACACACAGACACAGAGAGAGAGAGAGAGAGAGAGAGAGAGAGAGAGAGAGAGAGAGAGAGAGAGAGAGAGAGAGAGAGGAAAGGAGAAAGAGGGAGGGATGGATGGATGGAGGGAGGGAGATCCAAATTCTCAAGTCATGAGGACCCTATATCCAGAGAGAGAGAGAGAGATTCTATTCTGGAAATTATGCTTCTGAGCATAGGTTCCAAGTTTTAGGTCAGGTGCCAGTCATTAATGGTGAGATGGCTGTGAATAACAAATGAGACGAAACCTCTCCTCCAACAATATGCTTCTTCAGTGCTTTTCTGGCAGAATGATTGAATAAACTCCTGTACTTTCATTGAGCCTCCCCAGACTTATAAATCCCTTTGTTTCCTGTATTTTCAGTCTTCATTTTTTGTTTTATGAGGTGTGTGTGTATATGTGTATGTGTGTGTGTGTGTGTGTGTGTGTGTGTGTGTGTGTGTGTGTTGATTTCTTTTCTTGAGGCAAAATCTCACCATGCAGCCCAGTGTAACCCACAATTCGCTGTGTAGTCTGAGTAGGCCTCAAATTTGCAGTCCCATCAATTGTCTTCCAAACATTGGAAGGATGGCCACATTTGGCCACAGCACTTTATCTCTGTTGTGTGTTTCATTTGGAATACTGTAAAAATAAAGGCTTCAGTATTTCCTGATTTATTTTATTAACTTAAGAAGCCTGGGTTAATAGAATCTAGGGGACATAGTTTCTTCTCATTTGTAGAACCTCTTTTTCCAAACAACACTTCGGGCAACTCCTAGCCCATGGACTTCATCTTTTCAAGAGCATTCTGTAGAGTCCAAGTGAGTCTGCCAGACTTCACCCCCTGCTTCTGTCTTCCATACACTCCACATCACAAAGCCTTGCCTGATAATCTGTCTGCGTCTTTTCCTACCACCAACACCCACAGTGGACATCCTCAGTGGACCTGGACCACATTCATCTTTGACTCCCTGGTTGACAGTACTAGATAGTTTGTTAAATAAACCCTTCTTCATTTTTAATCTGTGCCTATGTTGGGCATATGAAAGTAAATAAAAGCTCATGGAACATATAACATCAACACTTACCCGCTAAGTATTCTACATATTCCCAGCTCCCCTGAGTTTACCACAGGGTCATGTGACTGATGCTGGATCCTGAGCATGCATGTAAAGGAAGTCCTGTGTGGTAATATGTTATATTTAATAAAAGTATTCTGGAATATCAGAGGACAGAGTCACCCATCCCACCTTTATTATTTGATGTGATAAAGGAGAAGTGTAAGCAAGTTCCAATCGTTCATCTAGCATTTCTTCTCTCTGCACTGTGGTTCATACTGAAGAACTCTGAGACAACAATGTTACTGAGTGACAGCAACTCAAATCTGTCTGGACTGTGTCAGGCTGTAATGAAGTACACTTTGGGGAAAGGTGAATGAGGAGTTGTTGCCTCAGACAAACATAGCCTATGCTGACAAACACTCAAGTCTAATAAGTTGAAATGTGGGGAAGAGAGGAGACTTTGAGATATATAATGTCATTTGCTCATGAGTCCTTCTCAGTCCTTTAGAACAAATCAGGATTGGTGTCATGGATTTTATAGCTTCCATTTTTTTTTCTGAGAGAGAAAAGCTACTATCATTTTTTTGATGAAGACACCAAGACATTGAGAAGCAAAAACATTGTTTTGTTTTGTTTTGTTTTTCCCCTAGGATGACAGATGATATCAGTGTAAATACATAGGCTCAAACTTCGTCTAAGCCACTGCTGATCATTCTGCCTGGATACAAATTGTCCATCCCCCAAAACTAATGTTCTCTAGGGCTTGTACTCTAGGAATAAGACTGACCTATTTAGAAATGGGACAGACTTCGCATCTCTACACCTAACTCCACTGAAGAATATCTTTGCTGAAGTAACATGGCGGTAAAAAGGTTAAAAGCTGAATTTGAAATTTATTTCTAGGCAGACATGCTGAGCCCCCCGGGGGAAGACTGCAGCTGCCCTGTGGCCCAGATAATGCAATGTCAGGGTGAACAAGGACACCACAGAACATTCTGTGCTCATTCCCCTGAGACCAATTAAAATCTGGAGGCATCGCTCTTGTTGACCAGGCTGACTGGCTAATTGAAACAGAACTGGGATATTTTCATCTATCTTCTCTGAGCCCTGTCTGGAAGAAGCTTTGTGATCATGGCACTTGTGTATATGGGCCCAGCAAATACATCCAAGACAGGCCTTTATGCATGTTGTACACCGAACAGGATTCCAAAAAGAAATGGTGCATATGAGAGTAGCCTCAGTCTTGATTTATTTATCTAAAAAGAAGGCAAATAGCAGGCATCTTCAAGGTACATGATGACCAAAACCCTGTCAGCTAGCAGCTACTGCTCCTACTGATCATGTCTCTGCCATTGCCTTCAACCCCTACATGCCTTCTGCCTCGTTGAAAAAATGTTGGTATTCAAGGTCCAAGGGCCTGCTGAGACATCACAAGATCGCTTTCTTTGAGCTAACAGTAATTTTTCCCTATTTCCAAATAGCCTGCTTACTCCCAGCACTCAGGAGGCTAAGTGTTTGGGGTTAGCCTCAGTTACAGACCTGGATCCTATTTTAAAACGCAAAGAGAATAAGCTTTACCTTGAGGAGTTTCCAAAATAACTACAGAAACCTGCCACATATTTTTAATTTTAAATTTATTTATTCTATGTCTGTGATTTTGTTTTTGCTTGCATATATGTATGTGAGCCATGTGTGTGCCTAGTGCCTTCTGAGGTCGGAAGAGGTCTATGGATCCCTGGAACTGGAGTTATAGGTGATTGTGATCCTCTCTGTGGGTTCTAGGAAGTGAACCCAGTTCCTTTGTAAGAACAAGTGGTCCTAACTTCAGAGCTGCTTCTCCAGCCTCATCTACCTTATATCTTAGACTGTTTTCTCTGCCTCAATTTGAGTTTCAGCCTTACCTCTGAGGGATTTCTTTTTTTCTGTATTATCTAAACTGCTTCAAACATTAGGCATTAGAAAGGGCCCATCTGCAGCTGTGAGGAAGCTTTGGCCAATAAATTTTCCAGGAGGAAAAAAAAATAATTCCAGCATTGAGGCAAAAATCCTGAGTACTTATTTCTGGATTTTCCAGAAGGTTCCATACCTGGAGCATGGACATGGTTGGGAAAAGCTTTTGTGGTGTCCCTGCTTCCACGCACCACACTGGGGCAAGGTTATAAATCAAATAGCTTTGTCTCCCCAGCACCTAGAGAAACCCTGGTTCCCAGCAGAAGCCACTGAACACTGATCAGGCCCCAGAAACAGTCCTCAGAATGAGACTCATGCCCTCATAAGAAAAGGCATAAGAGATTACAGTTAAGAATAATGTGTTGTGTGCTTAAAATTTGCAGAGCTCTCAAATATTTTCAATAAAAAGGCAACTAGGTGAAGGGGGTAATTTTTTCTGTTTGCTTTTATGTTTCTGTGGGGAAAAAAAAAAGAACACTGACCCAAAACAAGCTAGGAATGAAATGGTTCATTTCATTTCATGCTATACAGTCAATCATTTCAGGAAGCCAGGGCAGGAACTCAAGGCAGAAACCTGGAGGCAAAAGCTGAAACAGAGGCCATGGAGGGGCCCTGCCTACTGACTCGTTCCCCATGGCTCAATTATCCCACTTTTTATAGACCCCAAGACCAGCTGCCCATGTCTGGGGAGCATTTTTTTAAATTAACGATTAATGTTGAAAGGCCCAGCTCACTGCTATAAAAAAAACTCTTATGTGTATATGCAAAATAGTTTTATTTAAAAAACACTAAACTATTAAGATTCTAAATACATGTCAACAGATGAATGTTTATATAAACTGGAGCATTGCACACTCTCGTGTACGTGTGCACAAACACACACACACACACACACACACACACACACTGTTTCTAGCAGTAAAAACAGAGATTTAACTACATTCATGAACTTGAAAGAATTATTTTAAGTAAAAAAAAAATACATGAGACATACTTTATAGTTTCAGCTACATGAAATTCTATGAGTGAGTGAAACAGATACATCATGAAAGGAGAGAAATATTCAGTGATGGACAGGAGGATGTGAGATTTTATTGGTTACAGAGAATATGGTGACTCCTTGATGTGATGGAACTGTTTTGAGTCATGATTCTCCAGGTGTTAACACAACTGTATTGTTATTAAATTTCATTTCATATAAACTGCAAGTTAAAAAAAAACTGTATGCACATTATACCCCAAAGCCAAATGTACTTGCATGTACATACATTATTTCAACTGAAAATATTCAGTGTGGAAAGGATTGCACAGCACACATAAATCAGCCCTGTCTGTCATTGGCAGGAGGTTGAAAACCCTTGGGAAGAAACTCGGTCCAGCTTCTTCCTGAATTCCTGTTGTTCTTCCGTCTGCTTTTCTGAGCTCCTAAGAGGGGAGAAAACACATTGTCTAAGGAGCACCACAGGCTTTCAAAATAGGTCCAAACCAGCAGTGTTGTTATGATCGCACAGACCTGCAGACAGACACTAACACAGTGCCCCTGGGCAAGGTCTCTGGAAACGTCAGTGCCAGCTCAAACAGATAATCAAAATATGTTTTTGTTGAAAAATCAGGCAGCCAATCTTTGGGACTCTTGGATAGGAGGGGTTGTTTGGCTAAAGCACCAGAACTTTTTCTGAAGCAAAAGCCTGTGGGCACTCTGATAAACATGAAGCAATCAGCGTAGATTTCAGGGTAGAGGGCAGAATAAGGGGCAGTTTCCTCTGCCAGGGGTCTGTTGACATAGAATCTATTGATTCAAATAACTGGCTAGAGAACACTGCATGCCTAGCACCATGACAGACATAGTGGATGATGTCAAGACATAAATGGCAGATAACATACACTATTACATACAACATGCCTTCAGGATCTGTGCCCCTTAGATGGTTGCAAATTGATAACAGACCCAGGAAAGACAGGAAAAATTAATGAAAATAGATATTACGTTCCCAAATTGCCAAGTTAGGAAAAGAACAGATTTCCTCAAAGAAGGCAAGTGTGTGAATCCACAAACATAAAAGTTGAAATCACAGAGTTTAGAGAGAAAACAGCAAAACAGTGGAAGAGATAAATAAATCCAAAAGTTGAATAGAAGATACAATGAATTAAGGTAACTGTTGCTACCTTATGAAAACTGAAGATATTAAAAAGTTAGAGCACTTATGAAAACATAATATGAAATGAGATATGGAGATAATAAGGGGTTCCTGAAAGGCCCCACATAATAAATCTTAAATAAATCTGAGACCTTTCAAATTTATTATATGACTTAAACATAACATTAATTTAAAAAATCCAACAGTACACACATAGTTATTCACTATGTAGATTTAGAAGTACGAGATTGTATAAGAGATTGACAACAATAAGAGACAGTGATGCTAAATAAAACGTTATTAGCACAAGGAAAATATAGTGACAAAGCTAAGGACCGCATATTGTGATCAAGTGGGATTTCTTTCAGAAATTTGGACTATCCTGGCATATTTTCCTATTATACAATGTATGAGTAGAATTTGTAACTGTAGACTCAAAGAGAAAAATTAAATGAGCATCTAACATAAATTAAATGAGCATGCAAAGATATTTGCCATTACTTTATTGTATGTGGAGGAAGTGAAGTCCTGAGTATCAAGGATCCCAGCGCTTCAGCTCCAGGCAAAGTCGTTCCCAAGTGACACAGAGAGAGATGGCAAAGTCCCCTCAGGTCTGCCTGTTGACAGTGTATTTAGAAAATTCTACAGCAGCTTTCTCCCTACTGGGAGGGCTTTACAGGCTTAAGACTGCTCAGCTAGAGAGACTGCTTCTTCTGAGATTAGTCAATCCTGTCTCCTTGCTCAGCTGTATGTAAGAACCCAGCTTCCCTACTGAAGTGTGTATAATAAACACATTGAGCTTCTGAGGTACTGCACCATCTCCATCAGAGAGACCAGACCATTGGATCCCAGCTTATGTCCATGTGAATGTTATTTCTTTAGTGTCTCATTTTTCAGTTCCCTCACTTCCCCTTGTCAGGGTTTTGGTCCCCAAGCCGTGCAAGGACATGCCACTATTGAAGTGACAAAATGGCATTTGATAAGATTGGCATGAAGAAAAAAAAACTTCCATATAGCTAGCTATCAGGGGAAGAAAATACTATGGGTGCAAAATAAACTCAAGGTGCAGTGCCATGCTAAAGTGGAAAATACTAGAAGTATTTTCTGTCCTGTAGGATTAAAAAAAAAACATATAATTCCACCAGTGTCTTCTTCTGCAATATACTGCTAGCCCATGGAAGCACATAGGACAGGCAATGTGTAGGGGGGGGAGGACTTTGCAAAGCAACAGCCTGATTGATAAAAATAGGAAATAAATAAGCAATTACTGAACCATGTTTTTTTATTTTTTAATTTACATACCAACCATACTTTCCCCTTTCTCTTTTCATCCTGTTCTCTCTCCTCGCCTCCGTTCTACCCCCATCCACTCCTCAGAAAGGCCAAGGCCTCCCATGGAAGTCAACAAAGCATGGCATATCAAGCTGAGGTAGGACCAAGCTCCTCCCCCTTTCATCAAGGCTGAGGGAGGCATCCTACTATAGGGAATAGGTTCCAAAAAGACAGCTCATGCACCAAGGACAGATCCTGGACCCACTACTAGGAACAAACATACCAAGCTACACGACTGTTGCCCACATGCAGAGGGCCTAGGTCAGTCCCATATAGGCTCCCTAGCTGTTGTCGATCATGTTTTTAAGAGAACCAACCACCATTCACTGAGGACAGGAGCATAAATTAGTATGAGATTATGGAAGACAATTTGGCTAATGGTGTTTATCAAAATTAGAAGCAAACATACTTATTGAATAATGACACTTATCCCATCTGTTTTAGAGACAAACACATGTGATATAATACACGAGCAAAGTCATTCATTGTGTCTATCGGGCAAAACTGGAAACAGCTGATGTGTCCACCAGAGGAGCAGTAAAGTACAGCCTGTGCCTTCAGGGATACATGATGCAGCTGGAAAATTAAAGAAAACTATGAGGAAGTTCTGCAGATAGGGGCATGGAGATGTCTTTAAAGTGGTACCAGCCAAAAAATGACATAGAACACTGTAGACAAAAAAGAAGACATAGGACACTATAGAAAGTGTTGGAAACATTTATCATTTAGAGGAACAAATATTCATATTTTCTTGTGTTTGCTAAGAAAATGTCTGGGAAGAGGACAAGAAGTAAGGAACAGAAACAAGGGGGTATTTTCAAGATGGACATCTTCGCAGTGTAGGGTTCTTGATCCATATGAATTTATTATAGCTTCAAATATCACAATCAATGTTTTAATGAAGTAGGCTAAGTAAGACATAGTAAATGTTTACTATGACTTTGGACATGTAAACAATCTCTGTCTCCATTTCCCCATTCTCTGCTTCAAATCCTACCATATACACATAAAATAAGCCTAACACGATATATTACATATTAAAACTTGATGATTTGGGGCATTTTATTATATTATTAGTCTTTTTTTCCCACTTAAATGTCTTGTGTTTTATAATGTAAACTCCAAAGGCAGCACAAGAATCAAAGAGGCTGAAGTGAGCTGTCTTTAACATGGCTGAATTACTGACACTGAATTGTCAAGAAAAATTCACCTTTGGAGCACAAAGTAATTACACAAAGCTCCCAGGGAGGCTGCTGAGGGAGATAAACAAAACAATGAGCAGGACCCTCCTGAGAAAAGAAAAGTGTCCTGGGAAGGACAGCTTCTTGAGACTGGTGGGTTTGATGAATCCTGGGAACGAATCATTTTATGCAGGCAAATTACATTTGAATTTAACATTGCATTTTCAATGTTCCCAGTCCAGGATCACTGGGGAAGGCAGAACATCTTCAGTATGCAACTGTATACTGCATGGTTTCCTCGTATTAAAATCGCCTTTCACAGAAATGGCTCCTTTGAGAGAGATGTGTAGAACACTTCTAGGTGACCAGTGAACCAAGACATAATGATAATGATACCACACAGATTCAATATTCTTGCTTATGTATTGGCTATGCACTTTGCTGTACCTCAGAACTTTAGGAGTCTCTCTCTCTCTCTCTCTCTCTCTCTCTCTCTCTCTCTCTCTCTCTCTCTCTCTCTCACACACACACACACACACACACACACACATAATCTCATCTCCATCTCTCTTTCTTCTGCATTCTCCATCTGCTTTTCAAATCAAATAAGGACTCAATGTTCTCCTGGACATATCTCCTCTTCAATGATGTCCCCAGGAAATACCAACTCAAGCTTTTAATCAGCAGAACTCGGAGTAATCAATGAGATAGGACTACAATGTCATCGACCAGGAAGCTCCCTTCCCTTCTGCCCAGCTCTAGTCTGGGGATTTTAAGTTATGCGATGGCTCCTTTAAGATCTACATATCTTAAGAGCAGTATGACAACTCAGTCCCCAAATCAGATGATGTTAGACCTTTTCTTTTCTATTTTTACTATAATAGTAATAAGAAAATTGTTGCCCATTCATGTTTGAATAACCACACACACAGTTTATTTCAAATGTGGGTGGATGTGGGGGCAGAGACATATCTAATCAGATGATTTTATACAATAATGGTGAAATTTAGGTTTCAACAAAAATATTGATTCTGAATTTTTGTATTTTGTGTTGCTCAGCTTTCCATTGCCATAATAAACAAACATTTTTATAAAGAAAAAGGTTTATATTGGCTCAAGCATTGGGATGGTCTACTTCATTATAATTGGTCAAATGCCATTTTAGGCTTGTGATGAAGCAACATAACATGGTAGGTAAACCAGTTACTCTTCAAGTTGTTACTTGAAGTTTGTTAGGTACAAAATAACTATCTTATCTTCTTTTTTTTAATCAGTGAAATAATTCATTATTTATTTAAGATTTTTTTATTCATTTTACATACCAACCACAGATCCCCCTTTCTTTTTTTTCTTCTTTATTTATTTTGTATTTATCAAGAAAAACAGTAAAATGAATTTAAAATGCTGATAAGTTAACAATAACTATAAAGAAGATAAAAATCATAAGCAAGACTTATCAAGGGTGATAATGCAAATAAGATTGTTACACATATATTTACTTTGTGTTCAGCTTTCCCTCTGAATTTTTTTTTCTATCTCTGTATATCCTTATTCAAGGTTCCTTCCCCCTCCCACAACATCTGGTCATTTTTTCTTCTCCACAACTCCCCATCTCCTCCCTGGGCAGGGAGCAGACAGTCCTATGGTCCCACTGACCCAATAATGCTTAGTTCAGTCTCCACTCCTGGCAAATCCAGTTTTGTCACCCCTCCATCAAGAGTGAGTCAGGTGTTCCTATAGTTGGAGTGGGGTCCGAAGGGTCAGTCCAGGGTGTTTCTGATCCCAAGCTGTTCAGTGGTTGTGGTTTGCAGCTTGGGCATGCATGACCTTTTTTCTTGTTTGTTTGTTTAGAGACCACTAATGAGTGAGTACATCCCCTGCTTATCTTTCTGAGATTGTGATACCTCGCTCAGGAGGATATTCTTCAAATCCATCCATTTGCCTGCGAATTTTAGGATATCAATTTTTCTTACTGCTGATGTAGATGTACCACAGTTTGTTAATCCATTCTTCAGTTGAGGGAAATCTAGGTTGTTTCCAGGTTGTTGCTATTACAAATGACGCTGCTATGAACATACCTTTCCATTCATACCTTTGGAGTGTGAATGTGCATCTTTAGGGTATACACCCAGAAGTGGTATTGCTAGGTCCTTGGGGAGATTGATTCTCAGTTTTCTGAGAAATCACCATATTGCATTCCAAAGTGGCTGAACAAGCTCACACTCCCACCAACAATAGAGGAGTGTTCCCCTTGATCCGTATCCTCTCCAACATTGGCTGTCATCTGTGCCTTTTATCTTAGCCAATCTAACAGGTGTTAGGTGGTATCTCAAAGTTGTTTTGATTTGCATTTTTCTGATGGCTAAAGATGATGAGCACTTTTTCAGGTGCCTTTCAGCCATGTAATTCCTCTGCTGAGAATTCCATTTTTAGATCTGAACCCCATTTTTTGATGGGGTTATTCAAGGTTTTGGGCTCTAGATTCTTGAGTTCTTTATATATCTTAGAGATCAGTCCTCTATCACTTGTAGGGTTGGTGAAATTCTTTTCCCATTCTGTAGGCTGTCATTTTGTCCTATTGACAGTGTCCTTGGCTTTACAGAAGCTTCCTAGCTTCAGGAGATCCCACTTATTGATTGTTAGTCTTATTGCCTGTGCCACTGGTGTTATATTTAGGAAGTGGTCGCCTGTCCAATTCGTAGAAGTGTATTTCCCACTTTCTTTTCTATCAAGTTCAAAGTGGCTGGGTTTATGTTGAGGTCTTTGATCCATTTGGATTTGAGTTTTGTGCAGGGTGACAGGCTCAGATCAATTTGCATTTTTCTACACACTTCCATCCAGCTATGCCAACACCATTTGTTAAATATACTATCTTTTTTCCATTGAATATTTTGGGCCTCTTTGTCAAAGATCAGGTGTTCATAGGTTTTTGGGTTAATGTCTGGGTCCTCAATTTTATTCCTTTGATCCACAAGTCTGTTTTTATGCCAGTACCAGGCTGTTTTTATTACTGTAGTTCTATAGTATAACTTGGGGTCAGGGATGGTGATACCTCCTGAGGTTCTTTTGTTGAGTAAAATTGTTTTGGCAATTCTGGCTTTCCTGTTACTCCAAATGAAATTGAGTATTGTTCTTTCAAGGTCCAAAAAATATTGTGTTGGGATTTTGATGGGCAGTGCATTGAATCTGTAGATTGCTTTTGGTAGACTTGCCATTTTTATTATGTTGATCCTACCAATCCAGGAACATGGGAGAGCTTTCCATTTTCTGATATCCTCTTCAATTTCTTTCTTCAGTGATTTAAAATTTTTGTCAAATAGGTCTGTTACTTCTTTGGTTATAGTTACTCCAAGGTATTTAATACTATTTGCAGCTATTATGAAGGGTTATGTTTCTCTTATTTCTTTTTCAGCTCCTCTATCTTTAGTGTATAGAAGGGCTACTGATTTCTTTGAGTTAATCTTGTATCCTGCTACATTGCTGAAGGTGTTTATCAGCTGTAGCAGTTCCTTGGAAAAATTTTGTGGGTCACTTATGTATACAATCATATCATCTGCAAATAGAGATAGTTTCACTTCTTCTTTTCCAACTTGTATCCCCTTAATCTCTTTTTGTTCCCTTATTGCTTTAGCTAAAACTTTAGCTAAAATAGAACTATATTGAATAGATAAGGGGAGAGAGGACATCCTTGTCCAGTTCCTGATTTTAGTGGGATTGCTTTGAGTTTTTCTCCATTAAGTTTGATACAGGCTGTTGGCTTCTTGTAAATCGCCTTAATTATATTTAGGTATTCTCCCTGTATTCCTGATCTCTCCAGGGCTTTAATCATAAAGGAGTGTTGGATTTTGTCAAAGGCTTTTTCCACATCTAAGGATATGATCATGTGGTTTTGTTCCTTTAGTTTGTTTATATGATGGATAACATTTACAGTTTTTCGTATGTTAAACCAGCCCTGCATTTGTGGGATGAAGACTTCTTGGTCGTGGTGGATGATATCTTTTATACATTGTTATATACGGTTTGCCAAAATTTTGTTGAGAATTTTCGCATCAATATTCATCAGGGAAATTGGTCTGTAATTCTCTTTCTTTTTTGTGTCTTTGGGTGGCTTGGGTATTAGGGTGATTGTGGCCTCATAAAAGGAATTTGGCAATATTCCTTCAGTTTCTACTGTGTGAAATAGTTTGAGGAGTAATGGTAGTAATTTTTCTTTGAATGTCTTGTAGAATTCGGCACTAAAACCATCTGGACCAGGGCTTTTATTTTTGGGAAGGTTTTTAATGACAGCTTCAATTTCCTTAAGGGTTATAAGCCTGTTTAGGTAATTTATCTTATCTTCATTTAATTTTGGTAGATGGTACCTGTCCAGAAAGCTGTCCATTTCTTCTAGGTTTTCCATTTTTGTGGAATACAGATTTTCAAAATATGATCTGATAATTCTCTGTATTTCCTTGGGGTCTGTTGTTATGTCCTCCTTTTCATTTCTGATTTTGTTGACTTGAACACTCTGTTTTTTGATTAGTTTGGCTAAGGGCTTATCTATCTTGTTGACTTTCTCAAAGAACCAACTCTTAGATTTGTTGATTCTTTTTATTGTTCTTTTTGTTTCACTTGTATTGATTTCAGCTCTAAGTTTGATTATTTCCTGCTGTCTACTTCTTCTAGGTGAGTTTGCTTCTAATTGTTCTAAGGCTTTCCACTGAGTTATGTCTCTAGTGTGAGATTTCTCTAGGTTTTTCATATAGGCATCTAGCGTTATGAATTTTCCTCTTAAGACTGCTTTCATTATGTCCCACAAGTTTGGATACATTGTGGATTCATTTTCATTAAATTCTAGGAAGACTTTGATTTCTTTCTTAATTTCTTCCTTGACCCAGAGATGGTTCAGCTGAGTGATGTTTAGTTTTCATGAGTTGATAGGCTTTCTTTGGGTTTTGATGTTGTTGAACTCTAACTTTAGGCCCTGGTGGTCCGATATGTTACAAGGGATTATTTTCATTTTTTTGTATCTGTTGATATTTGCTTTATGACCAACTATGTGGTCAATTTTGGAGAAAGTTCCATGAGGAGCTGAGAAATATGTATATTTCTTTGCATTTGGGTGGAAGCTTCTGTAGATATCTATTAAATCCATTTGCATCATAACCTCTTTTAGACTCCTTATTTCTCTGTTGAGTTCCTGTCTGTTTAATCTATCCACGGTTGAAAGTGGGGTATTGAAGTCTCCCACTATTAGGGTGTAAGAATTGATGTGGGATTCAAGCTTTAGCAGTGTTTCTTTTACATAAGTGGGTGCCCTTATATTAGGGGCATAAATATTCAACATTGAAATCTCCTCTTGACCCATTTTTCCTGTGGTGAATAAGTAGTGACCATCTTGGTCCCTTTTAGCTTTTAGCTTTTAATTGCTTTTAGCTTAAAGTCTACTTTGTTAGATATTAGGATTGCAAAACCCGCTTGTTTCTTAGGACCATTTGACTGGAAAATCTTTTCCCAACCCTTTGTTCTAAGCCTGTATCTGTTCTTGCGGTTGGGGTGTGTTTCTTGTAGGCAACAGAAGGATGGCTTCTGTTGTTGTATCCATCTTGTTAGTGTGTGACGTTTTATAGGAGAGTTGAGAGCATTGATATTAAGGGAAATTAGTGACCATTGATTCATATTTCCTGCCATTTTTGGTGATAACTTGTTTGTATTTCTTTTCTCTGGGGTTTTCTGTGGAATTATTGATTGTTTGTGATTTCGTGGGTATATCTGGGGTCCTTAGGTTGGAGTTTTCCCTCTAATACTTTCTGTAGTCCTGGATTGGTTGATAGATATTCTTTCAGTCTGACTTTGTCCTGAAATATCTTGTTTACTCCATCTATGGTGATTGATAATTTTGTAGGGTATAGTATTCTAGTTTGGCAGCCATGCTCTTTTAGCGTCTGTATAACTTCTGACCAAGCCCTTCTAGATTTCATCATTTTCATTGAATAGTCAGGCCTTATTCTGATGGGTCTGCCTTTATATGTGAGTTGGCCCTTTTCTTTTGCAGCTCTTAAAATTTTTTCTTTGTTCTGTATGTTTTGTGGCTTGATTATAATGTGGGAGGCTGACTTTTTTTGGGGGGGGTCATATCTATTTGGTGTTCTGTAAGCTTCTTGTATCTTTATAGGCATTTCCTTCTTCAGGTTAGGGAAGTTTTCTTCTATGATTTTATTGAAAACATAATCTGTGCCTTTGAGCTGGTATTCTTCTCCTTCTTCTATTCCTATAATTCTCAAATTAGGTCTTTTCATGGTGTCCCAGATTTCCTGAACATTTTGAGTTATGGCTTTTTTAGTTTTACTATTTTCTTTGACTGATATATCTATTTGAGCTACTGAGTCTTCCACTTCAGAGATTCTATCTTCCATCTCTTGAACTCTGTTTGTTATGCTTGTATCTGTGGTTCCATCTTTTTTCTTCAGGTTTTCTATTTCCATCTTTGCCTAATTTTGTGCCTTTTTTATTGCTTCTATTTCAGCTTTTAGTTCATGGCATGTTTCTTTCATAGATTTGTTCATCTCTTCCAATTTTTTGTTTGCATTTTCTTCTATTTCTTTAAGGCTATTTTTCATATCTTCTTTGAAAGCTTTGATGATCATCAAAAAGCAATTTTTGGTGTTGCTTCCTTCTGTTTCCTCTTCATTGCTCAGTTCAGGTCTTGTGTTTGTAGGATCACCACTTTCTTCTGGAGTTACCTTGTTGTTCTTTATATTATTATATATGTTTTTGGACTGGCGTCTGCCCATGGCTTCAGTGGTTCATGATTAGGTGGCTCCTGGTCAGTTGTGGCACTCAGGCTTGTGTGCCTCCTGTCACCTCTCGGGGCGGGGTCTGAGTATGTCCTTCATGTTTCCCAGTCCTTATCTGTTCGCTCAATTGGAGGTGGAGGTGGGTAACTGTGCAAATTCCCTCAGCTGCTACGATGCTTATCTTCTATAGTAGATAATCTCATGTCTGTTTCTGCCTGTTTATTATTAGAGTCATATACTCAAATACAATAATCAGTCCACATATCAATGTATATTTCTTGCAAACAGGATGAATAAATGAATGACAGCATCATATCATTTCATCTTTAAAGTGTACCAGATCTGGCACCATACTATCCCCAGCCCCATGCAAAAAGAGGCCCATACCATGGACATCATTTTCTCTTTAATTTATTCAAGTTCTCCTTGCACTTAGAATAAATGACAAAGAACATTTGCCCCATGCTTTTGTGGGTATCCCCTGAAAATCCAACATAATCACTGACCCCTCAGAGACAAACTTATTAACATCACAATATCAGAACAGTTGCCAAGTCCTTGCTCATTCTGTCTGAAACTGTCAAAGAGCCAGTCCATGGAGAAAGTAGTGAGGAGCACTGTGTGGATCTCCATCCAGTGCATAGTGTGGAAACTGAGCTATTTCCTGTTTTCAGGTCTCTGTGATAACTCCCAGACCCTACAAATGCCAACTCAAGCAAAAATACCTACACATCATCTTATGTAGTATCAGATGCTTTGGGTGTACACAGAACAAAAAATATTTATGCTTCTAGCTCCCTTACTCCTCCAAAATCTAGAACATAGAAAAGAATGGATGTAGCTCTGAGTGCATAGCCCACATAGCCATTGAGTATTTGACCAGAAAGTGTGGCGTCCACTTTCTTAGTCTGTTTTTAGTCATTTTGGTGACTTTCTAAACTTTGTTCTCTAATTGTGAAGAAATTGCTAACAAGAAAAAACAACTCATATTCTAACTGGTCCTTCCAGAATAAAGTGATACAATTTGTCAAGGAGACATTGGAGTAGCCATATTTAATTACATATCAAATAGATTCTAGGTTTAAACAAATGTTTGTATTTTTTTTTTTTTTAGCTCCAAAAATGTCTGGTATTGTTTTTCAGCCAGGAGGTTCATTCCTTAGACCCAGTACGTGGTGAACTTGCACTTTCCTGTTACATATCCTCTTTTTTAAAGTAATCATTCAGTTCTCATAAAACATATTAACTATGCATCAGTCTCTTTATTAAACATACTTGTTTAATATCTGACCCTGATATTTAGGATCCCTCTTCTGTGCTAAATTCCTATAACAGGAAAGGCAACAGAGAAAGGAAATTGTCTAACTCTTGCCAGAGCTGGGGGTAAGTTATCAAAAATTCATAACTTAAACCTGGAAAGCTGATATTCTCCTGTGTCATCCCTTCCTCCAAACACCTCTCCTTGTCTTGTAGAATAAAGCCAGAGGACACAACTCCATTTTCAACTCCCAAGATCTTTTCCATACCCTTAGTTACCATGGAATGACACTTGGGACCTATGACCATCTACCATCATCACACCCTCCACTGAAAGACCAGAATTTATGAAATTTCTTTTATTCAAATAATGCCACTTTAAAAAAAAACACACACACACAATACCTAAAATGGGGTCACTTAGTCAGTAATACACTACTTGCTGTACAAGCGTAAAGACATGAGTCCTAAACCCTAGAAGCTATGTAAAAAGCTGGGCATGGTACCATGCACTCATAATCCCAGTTTGGGGAGGCAGAGGCAAGTGGAATTTTAAAGCTTGATGACTAGCCAAACTAACTGAATCAGCAAACCCCAGGCCACTGAGAGAGTGTGTCCCCAAAAGTGAGGCAGAAAACACCTAAAATGTGAACTTGAGATGATCCTTTACATGCATGTACACAAATGTACATTCAAACACACACACACTTTTATATACACAAATAGAACATAAAACAAAGTATTTTATTATTTTTAAAAAGGATTACAGGTAGATGGTTCTAAAGAATCCCTTTAGCCTCTAAGTATTTCTTACAGCCTTTTTCCAACATGATTTACAAGGGAAATAAGAAAGATCCAGGATCTGCCTCAAAGCTAAACTGAGCTGTCAAAGGTGCTGTTGTGAGCCATGCATCCTGAGACTTAGAAGATCCACTCTGAGAAATGCTGAGACATAGAGGCTAAGCACTGGAGCCAACCATGTTCTTTCATTGCTCCACTGCTCAGTAAGTACTGAACTTGAAGTGAGTCCATCATTTTCCACCTGTTTTTCTATCCATAGTCTGAGGATGATCATTTCCCTAAGAGAATTTTGATGAGAATTAAACATAGTACATGTGAAATGCTCAGTGTGTGACCTGGCACACTGCAGGCTAATCAGTGCTTATATCGCCTCACAATTTCAACCCAGCATTAGTCATATTTTACTATTCCTTCTCTCCTAAGATTCCACAGGGAAATACAAAGTCTGTCAACTAACTGACCTTTACTTGCTCCATTCTAGGGCTTAAGGAGAAATGAACCATGAATATCACTATGGTTTTGATCTTAGTGTTCCCCAAAAGCTGACATGATAAAGGTTTGGTTCCTCACCCATAGAACCTTTAAAAAGTATGCCCCCTAAAAGGAAGTTAGGTCACTAAGATGGTGTGTACTATTAATGAAGATATTAGACGACACACCCCTCTTCGTCCTTTTTGACTTCTATGGGTAATCAGGCTCCTCCATGTTTCTCTCAGGCTCACCACAGGAAAAAAATCATATATGGTCTTGAAACAAAATTTCAAAACTGTAGGCCAAAATAAACCTTTCTTTTCAATTTATTTTTCTCTGGTATTTTGTGATGGTGACAGTAAGCTGACAAAGGTAGAGAATTACCAAGGCAGAAGCCTGCACTAGAGGCGCCTGAGAGTGAGAAGGCCATTTGCTCACTTGTTTGTTCTGGACAAACTAAAATAAATGCACCTGAAACATAACAGTGCTAACTGCATGGAGAAAGTTCTCATCTGGTAAATGTGTTCTTTTACATTGTGAGAAGCAAGATGTGAAGCCTGTGACTTCTCTTCTCTGGAATTAGCCACATATATATGTGGGACCCCAAACTCACGTGGCTAGATTATTCCAACAGTTTTTCCAATGACTACCCACTGGGTTTTTCATTTCTCCTTGACATGGCTTTTTTTCACTCTATTTTATTTTGAGTTCTGGTGTAGGATCACAGAACAATCATCACACCTGAGGCCTGGGACTATCTTCTTTATCACTAAACTCCTGAGCAATGAAAGGTGAATCTGCTGGTCAGTGTTGCCAAGTTAAAAATGACACTAAATTCTCCATCACTATTTTGAATGGTGGAGAAACTCTAGGTAGGTCAAAGAGAAGGCAAACTGAAAATGAATTAGACAAGAAGTTCTATCTCAATTCATGTTCTGTCTTCATTTCATTGTCTGTTACTGTGATTTAAAAAATTTGACAAAGCAAATTCAAAGAGAAAGGGTTTATTTGGCTTAAAATTCCACATTACATGCATGCATCATGGCAGAAAAGTCACAATGGAAGAGCTTGGAAGAGGAATGGTTATTTTAACCCATAGTCAGAATACAGTAATAAATTCACATGCAGGCTCGGGGTCAGCCCCTTCTCCACTCATATAGCTCAGGATCCAACTGCCTAAGGAATGGTATCACCCATAGTGGGAAAGTCTTCCTACCTCGATTTCTATAATCAAGACAGTTCTTCACTGACATGCTCACATGATATAGACACTCCTTCATGAAGATTCCCTTCTCAGGTTGGCTTGTGGACATTTGATGGGGAATTGTCTTGATTGTGCCAAGTTGACAACAAAAACTAATCATAACACCTCTGGGGGGAAAAAGAAAGGATTGAGAAGTAAAAATAAATATGCCCAAGTTAGATACTAGCATTCCCATGGCAGACTCGTGCCTCAGTGATGTAGTCAAGGGGGACTAGGAAAGCAGATTCTCCTGATGCAGCCCTAAGCTCCAGGAAGCACAGTTCACATAATTTTTTTTTTTAGTCTTTCACACTGATATTCACCTCTCATAAACCACTGCTCATGTAATGCATGGCAAGAGAGGTGAACTATTTCGTGCCAATAAAGCAACTTCTTTCATTGAACTCAATAGACTGTGACTTGGGTCTTGAGGTGCTATTGGGAAACAAGCTCATCCTTCATTGCATATGACTAAGAACATATAAATAGCATGGATGTGGGGTAGAGAATGGACATGAAAGAGTACTAGGCATGCCCTTGAGGATGAAACATGGATTTCCATTGATATAGTTTTGTAATAACTGACCCTGAAGAAATTCAGGGAATTTGTGACAGGGCATGTGACCCCCCCAGCAGCAGGACTCAGGAGCAATTGCTCTCCTGAATAGCTCTCACTGCCTTCAAACCTCTGCTGTCACTTCAGCCTCTTGCAAGGACTACACATGATTGTCCTTTCTGAAAGCACGTGGTCCTTGGGCAAGCACAGGCTGCAATTACAGGGTGGACCAAGTGGGAAAGATGGCCTCATTCATTTTATGTAAAGTAATCTCTATCCATTTGCATGGGCACCCAACCCCAGTTATCGAATTTTGTTATTCGTACATCTATCTCAAATAGCACGGACACATTTGTTCATTGGTCTCCCCTAGCCAAAATGGAAGCGTGATGATATCCAAGACTGTTGTTTCTGCTGCTTTCTTCCCAACATGATGACACCAGGAATACAGGAGAGGCTCCATAAATAATTGCTGAATGAATGAATAGACCCTTTGTATCTGTTGAAGAGTTTTAATGAGATTCTTGGAGACAGAAATGTATACCACTATCAACTTCAGAATGGTCTAATCTGCTCATTTCACAGAGAGCAAATTGAATTTCTAAGCTGTCATGGCTTATACCAAGTCTTGCTATCCTGGAAAACCAGGCTGTGGTCTCTACCCCAGTATCCAACCTGTCATTGGTAAGCTTAGACAGTTTTGCTGTAAGCATCTGATATATGGCCGGCCGGAAGAGATGAATGAGTAAGGAATAATTCCAGTACTCATGAGACAGGTGCTCAATTTAAAGGTGTTCTTTGATCACGGGGTTAGTAAACAAAGAATACAAGCCACTGTGCCCTTCCTTCCAACAGGATGCACACCTGGAGTGGCTCTATCAGAGAGCAGATGGCCGCCATGGAGGGCAGCATCTGGCTGAGAGAGAGTAAATTAAGTCCCCGTGGTGACAATGGTGACAGTAAAGAGCATGCTAGAATCCTGCAGCAGGAAAAACAGAAGTCAAAGGAGCTTATAAACACACAGAATTCCTCTCCCCCACGGGAGGGTGCACTTTGTAAAGATGGGTCATTTCCAGTCTTATTCAACAACTCCATGTTGGCCACTGGAGAGATGACAAAGTACATCACAAAGCATCTTCCATAAGACAGGCTTAATGCTTAGTTTAGAGGACAGTTCTTATCCCAGTAGGAAGCAAAGGGAGAGAAATAATTCTCACTCCACCTTATAGGACACTTACTGTTAGGCGAGACCTGAACCATTGACAGGAGAACAGGCCCAGAGGTTAAGTCCACAGGTGAGTATCAGAGAAATGTGAGTAAATCATGAATGGAATGGATAAGGAATGGAAAACAGCCACCTGCCAAAGCTCAGAAGCAGTGAGGGATGGAAAAAATACCAAGCCAATTCTGATCATTTGTAAGTGGTACCATCTTTTTCATTATGAACGTCCAAGTTCAAGCCCTGGCATGTCCTCCTTGATATTGAGGGCCTTTGAACAAGTTATTTAATTATTCTGATAGTTGCCTTCACAAATCTATCACATAGGGAATTTGTCTATCATTTTATTGCTGAGGACTAAACCAAGGTCATACAAGGCTAAGTAAGTCTTCTACCATTGAGTATCCATGCAGGCTTTTCTCACTAAGTGACCAGCCTGGCCTTGAATTTGTAATCTTCCCATTCAGCTTCCCCATAGCTGGGTTCACAGGTATGTGCCATTATACGTGGCTCATTTTAGGTCCTTTCTAAGATTATACAAGACAGTATTTTCAGTAGCTTTTCAAGTGTGTCATTCTGTGGCCCCATACAATACAAATCATAATTTTAAAAAATGTATGCATATATGTATGGGGAGATATGATGTGCCAGTGGAGGCTGGAAGAGTCTTGCCAGCCCATAAAATCATAAACTTAATTAGAAAATTAAGGTTTTTCTTATAATTTCAGTGCATAGTTCTCAGGTGTGAACTTGGTCGATGGCCTCATAGTGTTGCAAAGTTGTACACAACATCAAGGTCTGACCATTGGTCAAGTGCAGGGATTGCTGGCTACTATTACAGAAAGGGTTGGGCGTAAGGGGTGGCAGGAAGAGAGAGGCAGAGGCCTACTCCTCTCTAAGCTGAGTTCACAATGAGAACATGGCACTCTGGTCAGAGAGATGAAAAGTGCTATAGGGTGTCAAAGAGGAGAACTGTGTTTCTGTAGGTTACTCTATGAGTAACATGACAAAAGGATGGGGACAGGTAATGATGGTGCCCTCAGTAAGACTATTTAGTTGTCACTGGCAGTAATCCAGGCAGGAAGTAAAGATCTAATCTAAAGAGGATGCAAAGGATGCAGAGAAGAAAGATTCTCACAGGAACAATGCATAGAACTTCACTGCTCATGGCGCCTACTGAACACAAAGACAGGAACAAGCCTCTGGGAGTGATCTCTAGACTGCTTCTACTTGCTTATGAAATATTATAGGACCCAGACTTAGCATGTGAAAGTCTTTACCGTAGAACAATCTTAATAAATTTTTCGTAAAATTATTAATCTACAATGGGCTTGTCTATCTTACTTTCAAAACCATTGATGTACCACACAAGGTAGATCCAGTGAGGATATAATCAAAGCCACAATTCAGAATTCCTGCCAACAGCATTTAACTTTTTATTCATATTTAACATTTTATTTAATAAATTATTTATATTTCAACATAAAAACAATATAAAATATATTTTGTAGTTTTCTTTTCTCAACCCAGTGTGGATTTGGAAGGTTATATCTAAAGTTGGAGTGGCCACATGTCAGAAACTCAGTAGCTCCAATGGATGTTATACTGAGTAAGTTGGATGGTTGCATAGGTGGTCTGTGCTTTAGGAGTCTCAAAAGAAAAACAACATAAGTTTTTCTAAACATACATAGTCTTTTATCCCATTTCTTATTTATTCCCTGAAAAAGAAGACTGGGCACCTGTGGTTAGATTTAGAGAAATTCATTGGGCACATTTAGCTTTGCAGTTCCATTTTCTCCTTTAGATACCAACCTGACCAGGTGGGCAGGAAGTTATGCTTTTTTTTTTCTTCTGAACACTTTTTATGTGGGGACAAGTACTGGGTGGTAGCACAGGTCCCATCAAGGTGACAACATTCCTGATACTGAGGTTGTAATTGCAAGCCCCTTTGACACAGAGTAAGTCAGAATCTTTAAATTAGCCTTTATAGTTACCATGGGTAGAACTTGGCCTCCACCATCACCAAAGCTACAGAGGTGGTTCCTTGGGTGACTGTGGTGGAGGGAACCCCTGTAAAGGCACAGACCCCACAGAATAAAAGTTTTGATGTAACAATGGCTATAGCTTATCTTTCACATAGTCAATGTCCTAAACATACAAACAAGAGCCATACAGGGCTCAGCACATGACAGCAGGCTACAGAGTCATTAGTAAAAAATCCAAAAGTGGCAAGGATTTGAAAACAACATGAGAAGAGCTTCTTTATTTTTTTTAAGGGTCATATTTTACACTGCATGGAGGACACAAGAGTTGCTGTTTGCAACTTTGAAAGAGTTGGGTTATACTCTATCCCAGCAAGCCAAAGGGACTCTAAGATTACATGACAAATTTTAAGCTAGCATCAAGATATTAGTTGTACTCTTGAGTGGCTAGTCTTAGTTTTAGGCATATTTTTTACCTTGAAACCCCAGAATAAATGATCTCCAAACAGTTTTATGTTGGTTTGTGATTTGAGGACAATAATGAGAGTTTTTGAATCTCATCACCATCAGATGACATCACTCCAGTTATTTAGAGAATGTGGCTCTTTTGTAACTAAACGTATCACATGCTCAAATTGTTCATTTCTGAATAGTTTAGGTCATTCTATATTATTCTGAGGCCCACTTATCATCATCACCACACATACACAAGTGCCCTCCAAATTAACATTTATGATAATGATATTTGGGCATCCAACTAATTACTTATATTTTTCATATTCTCAATATAAAGGTCTCATAAAAATACAGCTTCTTTTTAGATATATTCTTAAATGCCAAGGAAATGTCAAGGCACTCAGTGAGTAATTGACTGAATTGTCCAAAGACATTAAAACTAATTTGAGTAGAATGAAGATGAGAAAGCAGTTAGCATGTATGAAGTAAGAGGACCTCTAGTTTGTAAAATGTGCCCCTGAAAACTTGTAAGAGCAGCAAAGGCTAAGACTCAAACTCTACAATGCCAACATTTAACAAAAGGACAAGAAAAAATAATGTGTAAAAGAAAAAAAATGTAGTAAAAATTTTACTTCTGTTCCTGTAATGATACGGTTTGACCAAGAGCATCTTAGAGAAGAAAGGAGTGATTCAGATTACAATTTCAGGCTGAAGTCCATCTTTAAGGGGACATCAAGGACTCAATCACCCAGTCACACCACACCAAGGTGGAAAGAAACAAATGCAATCATGATTTCTGCTTGGCGCTCAGCTAGCTTTCTCTGAATGCATGTTGTTAAGGAGCCTCTGCCTAGGGAGTAGGCACTGGGCTGGGTCAATTAATAATCAGTACAACCCCCCTCTAGGTTAGGATAAGTTAACATTTAAAACTACCCATCACAGTAGTGCCTCACGGTAGTTCATCTGTCATGGAAGGGATGATGCTACCTCTTTAATAGACATGGTTGTAATAGTTTAAGAAAATGAGATGTCAACATTATAAGTGATACATATTTAGTCCTCTAAGACATGCCTAGTGAGTACTTACCATGAGATGAGACTGCTCCAAGTACCTGGAATTTAACAGTGAGACAAATTGTTTCCCTCGTGGAGTTTGCAATCCACTGAGATTTTTATACAGACCATATTCAATAAGGGAGGACAGAAAGTCATTTTCAAGTTTGGCCATTTGGTGACAACAGGGACAGTAAAAATAAATTCAATGACATAAAGACATAAAAGCAAGCAATGTGGATTGGGGAATGCACAGTAAGAAATAAGACAGTAGCTAGACAATGTGAAGAGTTTGGAGGTGAGGATTACAGAGACTATCCAGAAGACAGGAGTATACAAGAACCAACAGAGACAGAATAACTAAAAAATAAGCCAACAGGGCAAAACTGTAAACACCACATGGGTGTCCATAACCTATTTTCATCTATTTCTACTCTGAGATGGTCATACGAAGGTTAAAGTTGACAAATGTTGCTTAAGTAGCTGGTCACAGGCTCAGTACTCTGAAATACACATGATACCCCTAAGCCTTTGGATATTAAGAATCCTTCAGGCCAGGATAGTCACTAAGTATGATTGGATGACAGTGTCACTAATTAAATAAGATGCTGTCCTAAGTCTATTCGGAGGTTATAACCTTCTAATCACATCACCAAGCCATGCAGGAGAAACAGCATCATCCCTCCCACGCAGATGAACTACTGTGGGGCAGAAGGTGAAGGGAGGAAAGCTGACAAATGATGGGACCAAGCATCAAAACAGAAAAAGTCCACAAGTCCAAAGCCTAATCTTGTGCCCATAGAGGCCAACATTGATGCCTTTGTTTATCCCCATGCTAAATTGACCCTGAAATAATGTCTTGTTACCATGAGATACCAGCTTCACTAGGATCTAATTTTGAGAAGTGAGTTTGAAAGAAATGTTTTTGCTGGGTTAGCAATTCCTCTGTAGCCCTCAGAGCTAAGAGGTCTAGCTGTATCTGAAATGATAGTGTCAAATGAATGTTTACCTTGGATTTACAAACTCATGGTCACAAGCTAAGGCAACATGTGCCCTTTGTAAGTTGTCTGACTGAAGAGCTAAGGCCAGTTCACCTTAAATCTATATCTCAAACCAGACTATCATGCAAAGTCCTGGAAATTCTTTCACATGGATCATCTCTGTGATGGTTCATATTATCAGTTTGAAGGGATCGCGAAATATGAAAACAGGCAGGCTCCTGGGCAGGTCTGTGAGGATTTCCAGATGATGTTAATTAAGATCGGAAGACCGACATCTCCTAAATATGTGCCACGGCACTGCATGAGTCCTGGGGTAATGGACTCCCAACAGTCATCTCTTCCCTCTTCCTGGCGACAGAAGCAACAAGACCTCATACTACTTCCCCTGTGCCTTCCTCACCATGATGTTGTATTGCACCCTCAAACTGTGAACTAAAATAATCACCCACTTCCTGAGTGGTGTTTATCAGGCATTTTCATGACAATGAGAAAACTCATTGGCATAGGCTTCCAATGTCTTCACAATGTCTGTGAGTCTCAATCCAAAGAAAAATGGGGTGGAGATAGGTACACATGGGCCAGTTACATGAAACATGTGAGAATGGGTGCATTGGTCCACGAATGTGTCCATTCTCATTTGCTGACACTTTCCCCAGTGCCAAATATAGAAACTACAGTCATGGGGCTAGGGAGATAGTTCACTTAGTAAATTGTTTGCCTTACAAGCATGATAGACTTCAGTTTGATCCCTAGCAATCATGTGAAGTAAGTTGGCATGGTAGTATGCCCCAGCACTGGGGATATAGAGATAGGCAGATCTCTGGGGATTTCTGGTCATCCTGGATAGCCAACTTGACAAGCTCTAGGCCAATGAGAAATCCTGTCTTAAAAATCAAAGTGAATAGCACCTAAGAAACAGCAGGTGAGGTCATTCTATACTGTCTACATACATGAACACATGTGCATGTGTACCCACATGAACGCACACACACACACACACACACACACACACATGACTACGTTCTTACTGGAAGAAGGACAGAAGCCATGTACCACTAAGTTTCCCAAGCTCTCAAAAGCATCATTGTTACCGGCCCCTGGACCCAGCAGCTGCTTCTCCACAAGGACTAGACCTTAGCTTTGCTTTTAAAGCTTTTGTTTAAAAAAAATAGTTGCCATTTAAGATCAATCATTTGTTCATTTATACAAGATGATGAGATCATGGCAAAGTTATGCCATGCTTTAGGAACTTTAGAAACTTGCAACTTATAAAGAAAATAGTTCAATAAAATAATAAATCATATTTTAGCTATAATATTTTTATTAAGTGAAATGATGGCTCTTCAGAGCCTATTATTTCTGTGCTATTTATAAAATTCCTTCCAAAGGAGCCTTTTGTCTTCAACTCCACTTAATTAGCAAACATTGCTTGGCTATACACACTCACCAGTTGAATCTGGCTCTGTTGGGGCACTTTTATAATTGGCCCTTTGGACATGCAGTAATAGTGTTCTCACTGGAGAACGGAGATGCTCTGGATATAAGCAGAAGCTGAGGAGAGTAAGTCATGTCTTCTCTCTCAAGAGCCCTGGAACATTCTTTTACTCCCAAAATACAATGTGAGAGGAATTCTCAGTTAAACTTGGAACTGCTGCTCATGTCTCTGCACTCTTTCCAGAGAAGTAAGAAGAGGCAGCAGTGGGGCTCTGGACTAGAACACGCAGAGGAATGTGAACTCAGAGGAATGAGACAGGATCCTACAAGTTTCTAAGAATCACAGTAAAATAATCTATATCACTAAGTAACCTATTATGTGTAAAGCAGAAAGGCCAAGGAAAACGGATTTAAGCCTGGATGTTTGATATCTGTCTATCTATCTACACATTTATATATTTATCTATCCTTCAATCCAACCATCTGAGTTTTGTTTCTATGTGTACATTTCTGTGTATGCTCATTCTCCCATCAGTATGTATATCTATCTCATCTGTATATCTATATATTGGTCTATCTACCCTTATGTCTGTCTTTTTTTCAAGACAGGTGTTTATAAGAAACTTTTTCACATGATGTTGTCCTAAGGAGTCCCATATCTGTAGCTGACAAGCTAAAAGAAAGGCTGCAAAGGCTGGAAAAAGAATGATGCCCCAGTTAGAAAACAATGGAGTAAGGGGACTTCCATTTTTCTCAAAGAAAGCTAACCATATTTCTTCTGTTCAAGATGACACTGACTAGATTAGGTGAGTGATAATCCACCTTTCTCAATCTATGGATTCAATTGTGAATCTCACCCAGAAACATTGCCACAAGTACACCAAGAATAATGTTTGACAAGACCTGCCAATCATGATTAGTCAAATTCTCATACTACCTTAATCATATTATCTATAGCATGTGTCAGGCATGGAGCAGATTCTCCAGGCACATTACCTGTGTCGGGTACATTGCTGCATGAAAGCCAATGGAGGAATTCACATGCTGTTAGGTCTCAGTCTCTCATTCTCCAAATACAGCCAAGAAGCAAACAGCAGTAAGGACAGGAGTTCTAGGCCTAGAGATAGACTATAAACCAACAGGGGCTGAGAGTCATCATTAGTGGTTCTGATTCTTCAAGGATGTCATGCCTCATCTCCTGAGTACTGGACTAACAGGGATGTACAACTGAGTCTGGTGCTCCAACATGTTTTGGTAGGTTCCTATGATCCTAGTACCTACAGGATGGTGTTGGCCATGTATGCCCCTAGACATTTAAAACATCTCTTGCTTTAGCTGTCCTGTGATTTGGGCTGTTGACATCTTTCCAAGGAGCAGAAGCAGCCTTCTAGAAACAGTAGCTCACTATTGCCCAGCTGTACATATTTTGAGGATGAAGAGAAAAAGAATAGGGGGGAGACCCATGCTCTAATGACTTGAAGCTCTTTAGACTCAGTATCAGCTGCCTCAGGCCTTTACCTTGTCAGGCTAACAGACACTTGCTGCTGGGTCAGCCAGCTTGTCCCTCCAAAGTGACAACTAGATTGATTTCATTAACCCTTCTACATCCCCAGGGGTAGATGACAGATATTCTTATGGTTAGCACATTCTATACAGCCAATGGAAAAGACTATCAAAGGAAAACACTACCTTTGCAATTTCACACCCTCAGATTCTGACTATAAAGAAATAATATGTGTTTGCAACACCAAGCATAATGATTCATTTTTCTAAATACCTTTTTTGCCCTCCTCCATGTGTTAATGATTTTTAAATATCTCGAATTTCCCCTGGGCACTATGAAAACTGGTCATCAAATACACTTTGAGTGCATGGTTTCTGTGGCACTTTTCCATGAGCAGTAGAATGTTGGAGAAATCATAGGTTTGAGAAAGACAGACCTGACCTTAAACTGTGTCCTACAATTGTGCTTGGTGGCTGATAATTCCAGCTACCCAGGGAACTAAGAATGGAGGGTTACAAGTTCAAAGTTAGCCTGAGTAATTTAGGGAGACTCTTTCATGAAATAGGGGGAAAGGGGCTGTACTTGGAACTCAGTGGTAGAGCACTTGGCTGACATGTTTGAGGACCTAGGTTTAACTTCCAGACACTAGATAATAACTAACTAATGAACAAAACCATCAAAATTAACCATTTACCAAAGCTAGCACCCTGGACAGGCTGTCTAGCCTCACTACCACCACCTGGGAAGAAAATAATAACACATGCACAGTCACTTTTTTGAGATACTTAAATATTAAATGTGTTTAAAGCACCTATTGTTAGGGTTTATGTGGCAGAAGTACTTTGTCGGGTCAGGGCCAAGTTATGATGAAAAAAATCACACGATGCAATAGATCTCATACAATAAGATTGGAGTGGAGATGTGTGTGTGTGTGTGTGTGTGTGTGTGTGTGTGTGTGTGAGTGTGTGTGAAAGA
>PVIH01005959.1:0-51123 GCA_004025045.1 Sigmodon hispidus | reverse complement strand
AAATAATCAGTTATTGTTACAGGATTACTTTCGTGGCTTAAATAGGTATGACCTTCATAAACTCATGTGTGTATGCTTGGCCCATAGGCAGTGACAGTATTAGGAGGTATGGCCTTGTTGGAGAAAGTGTGTCATTGTGGGGGCAGACTTTGAGGTCTTATATGCTTATACTACCCACAGTGTGACACACAGACTCCTTATGCTGTCTGTGGATCAAGATGTGAAACTCTCAGCTCTTTCTCTAGCACCATGTCTGCCTGCATGCTGCCATGTTTCTTGCTATGATAATAATAGACTAAACCTCTAAACAGTAAGAGCACCCCAGTTAAATGTTTTCCTTTATAAGAGTTGCTATGGTCATGGTGTCTCTTCATAGTGATAGAAACCCTAAGTAAGATGACTATCAATAACTAGCCAGAGCCAGAGACTCATGAGTACTGAATATGCCCTGATGGTGAGGATCAACAATGCCCCAAAGATGCTGATGTCCCTAGATAGTAGGCAATGGTCTAAGGAGCACGGCATCCCCATTCCTGCCTCACTGTTCATGCTTAAATAATTCTTCACCTTTTATAATAGACAAGAGGGAAGTATGTTGGACCTCTTCCCCACCCAGGTCACCTTCAGAAGCTCAGCAACAGTGGCCTCATTATCACCAGCTGACAAAATGTGACACATTTCCACTGTTGTGACACTCAAGGATTCCCTATTAGCATGTGCCATACCCCCTTATAAAAAGCCAGTGCCTTCTCTTCTCCAACCTCTTTTTCTCTTCCACCCCTGCTGAGAGGGAGCCTCTTCCCCCATAAAATAAACCCCTCACATGAGACATGAGGCCTGTTGCATGGTGTGACTTTGTGGAGTTCCTTGGCTCCAATCTGCCAATGTACCCTTCTTTGTACTGTGAAATCCTAGCACCTGCCATGGTAGCCAGGACATAGAAACCCTTTGTTCATTCCCTTCCCTTTGATTTTTTTTCTAATAGAGATCTTGGCCCTTTCTAGGCAGAGGACCATTCCCTCATCATTCTCCTGTGTTCCTCCACAAGAAAGCCACAGTAAGTGACTGAGTGAGCTAAGCAGAGCAGATAGACTTTTATACACAATAAAGTTACCAATTTCAGAGACTCACAATTGTCTGAGCCAGGTTGGTGGCCAAAATGGCTCCAATACAATGCAGAATTTGATGCTCTGGCTAATCTTTCTCTGACTACGTCTAAGCGGTTGACAGTATGAGACAGTTGGATGACCAAATGCACGGTGGCTTAGTGTGGTGGGAATGCCATCCCTTTCCTAGAGATAACTTAAAAATTAACAAGAACCCTACCACAGCCTGTGAGGGTCTGTCCCACTCCCCAGCTGTCCCCTTCCCAGCCCTACTGCCAACCCAGGGCCCTTCCCCTCAACAAGCCCATTCTGTTTCGGGTTTTGCCTTCCCAGTACCCCACACACACTGTAGGCCTTCAGGCTTCCATAGTGAGCTCTCAGCTGGATTCCATTTTTTTGTAAATAGTGCTTCTGGAGACAGCATATTTCCACGTGCTACAGTTACAGGCTTTCATTCCTTCTTGGTCTGAATCTCAGCCCAGAGGCCAGGACTTCTTACCAAAAAGCAGGCCCAAACAAGACCAGTCTTTTGTCTACATTTTCAGACTCATTGTTAATTGCATTCCCTGCTGGGGTCCCTGGATATGGGCCACCTCACAGTCCCTGCTGGGGGTAAGCAGGGCAGAAAATACTCAAAGAATCAGTTTGTCTCTCTCCTAACTCTGCACCTTCGTTGTCTCCCACAAGTGTCCTTCAGCCCTATTTTATTATCTGACCCCAAACCTCACCCCCACCTGCACAGTCTGTCCTCAGCCCCGGGCTGTGGAATTGTTTTCTAAATATAATCCTTTTGTTGTTGTTGTTTAGAAGTAAATTTCCTTTAGCACATTGCCAGCTACAAAATGCACCCTTGGCCCTTCATCATGCATGCTGGGAGAGAAGCACAATTTCCTCCACATCTTCTGGTAGAGTTGATTCAAGACATAAAGACTCTATGACAAATTAAAGAGGCAGCATCAGAAAGAGTGAGAAGAAACAGCCACTTCAACCTCCTTACATTACCACATCCTCTTGAAAGCGATGGATGCCAAGCTAACTGAATGGCCAACAGCCCTACCGCTAAGTCATGTTAACAAATAGGGGTCTCATGAATAAGAGCTTCACCTTTTGGATATAGTAACTAAAAGCCAAAGATAATTCACTCAAAAAAAGAAGGAAAGAAAGAGAAAGAGAGAAAGAAGGAAGGAAAGAAAAAGAAAGAAAAGCCAAAATATATTTTGACTCATAGCTTGAAGATTTCAACTGGACACTGGTTGGCCTTTCTGCTTTGTAGCTAATGGCAAGACAACATATCCCATGGGGTGCAGGGTGGAGCCAAACCAACTTAAATCATGAGCCAGGAAAGCAAATGGGGACAGAAGAAGAACCAAAGTCCCCACCATTTCTTTAAAGAACATCCTTCCATTGACATATCACCCTCCCACCTCTTAAGGTTTTCCTAACCTTCTGATACCGCTCTGGCAACCAAGCTTTTAATATATGGTTCTTTGTGGAAACATTCAGCATCCAAACCACAGCAAAAAGACAGTAAAGTGCATTCCAGCTTCCGGTATCTTTGTTTTACTCCTCAATATTCCTCTGTGTTACAATGTTGGGTGAGAAATCAAAACCTTCCTTCTGTATTTTGTGAGTGACATAGAATCATCATGCTGGATGATGTGGGGCTCTTAAGAGCAGGGCCACACCCTGAGTTAAATAGTATCTTTAGTGTCCTTGGGCACAGGAATGAAAGCCTGTCCTCCAATGAGTGACTCAGTTCTAAGCAATACTCCTAGTGCCATGTCAGTCTTCTTGATAAAAATAAAACTGTTTTAGTTACAGAGGCAATACCCACCCCCTTAACTTTCCTATTATAGGGAGACACTCCCAAAGAGAAAGCCAGAGGTTTAGCAGCAGAGCCTGGTCAAACTCATTCCCTGAGCTTTTGCCATTTACCCTGAGTCAAGGATCCAATAATTACTGAACAAGTAGCATGAGAACCCAAGGAGGGAGACTGTCTGTACTTTGTGTGAGCCAAGGTGATACTTCAAGAGTAAATGCCCCTCAAGGGCTTCCGTAACTTGCTGTTCAGCAATCCTGATGGATAGCAGCATCATTCTTCCCAGTGTCTCCCATTACCATGTTCAAGTTCCATGCTCCAGGCAACATGATAAGCACTTTCCACAGAATGTGCTGTCTCACTGAGCACTCACAATTACAGGGTGAATTATTATTATTGTACTATTAACCCCATTTCACACATGAGCAAATTCATAAATGAAGAAATTTGTAGCATGAGAAAAGGCTCACTTAGGGTGGGAATATCAAGGCCCTATGCTTCTGTGAAATATATGCACCACAAGAAAACTTCACCTTCTTGGATGAAAAACGACACAGGCAAAGACACAGAATCACAGGAGTGGAGAGCTCGGGACAGTGTATGATCAGGAAAGAAAAGAGCTGAAATGTTCAGGAAGTTGTGGGGAAACTATACAAAGATTCTGGGAATCTGTGTGGGAGCGTGGAAACCATGGGTCTGCACTCGACTAATGAGAATAATGATTCCAATCCCACAGGCCCCCCTCCCACCCTGAGCCCAAACCTCTTGTGTAAGGAGTTCCGGGAAACACCAAGCGGAGGAAATGGGGGAAGTGCATGGAGATGGAACAAAACTAGACATCCCTCCCTACACATAAACTCCACTGGCCTTAGTGCAATGTGTGATATGTGATAAGAACTCAGCAAAGGCCTCTGCCTCTTTGAGAATATAGCAGAGTTTTATGGTCACACTTTAGTGATTTTAAGTGACTTATTTATGTTTTGTTGTGTTGTGTTTATTCTCATGTTAGGGAAACAACCCAGAGCCTTGCTCATGCTAAGCAAGGGGCTATATTACTGAGCTGTACCACCCCCAGGCCTTTAAGCAGTTGTTATTGGCATTTTAACAAGATACTGACAAAAATCTAGAGAACCTGAGTGATGGCAGCATTTTTGATTCAATATGGATTATTGAAATCTCTACACTGAAAGCCAAGAATTTAGAAGCATTCATGTTCTTTAGCTCTATAGAATAACAGGACCACTCTGAGATATCTGGTATATCAAAGTGTGTGTGTGTGTGTGTGTGTGTGTGTGTGTGTTCATATATGTATAGTATTGTGTATACAACAGCAAACTAAAAAATAGTATCCTAGAAAGGGAACCATGGAATCCAGCTAGGATAAATTTGTTCAACCTGGGGCAATGCATTAAGCTGTTAGGTAAAAAAAAATATCTGTGTGCCACTTCTGATTAGTGTCTTCAATAGGGTCAAAAACAGAATCAAAAATTAAGTAGAAAATGGCACACAGTGACTTTCTGAAATGAAACTCCATAATAGAACAGAATCAAGGAAAATGAGACTCATTTGCTTTATGTTCTCAACAAAAGTGAAGGAATTAAGTACAAAGGCAGCATGAGAAGAAATTATAACAAAATAGGTAGATACAGTTACAGGCTATTATTGCTTCCCTGGAATTATTTCTCATATTATTATTAAACTGAACTTCTCAGCCTCTCCCCCGCTTTCCTCATGACTCTTCCTAATTCTTTTCTTCTCCCTCCCACGTAGGCCTAGCTGCACCCCTCCCCCAATCTGCTTTGTTTCTTCCTCCTTCCATAGAGACCTGTCATCCTGAATCACCTCATCTGGCAAGGTCACCTCCGGCTTCCCCACAGCCTGCTGTGGGTCCTAGCGAGGTTACTCAACCTCTCTGAGCCTCACTTGTCTCCTCTTCTGAAATAGCTAAAACAGTGGCTGCAGATTCTGATGAAGTATAGATAGATTGCTTCTAAACTCCCTGACTGCATGTGGCCCATCCCCCAAGTGGAGTCATAGATGTCAATCATCATCCTAGAGCACTGGTTCTCAACCTGTGAGTCTTGACCCCTTTAACAAACCTTTACCTCCAAAAAATTTTACATTATGATTCATAGCAGTAGCAAAATTAGTTATACAGTGGCAACAAAAAAATTCTCTGGTCGGGGGATTACCACAACCTGAGAAATGGTATTACATGGTCATAGCTCTGAGAAGGTGAAGAAACCAGCCTAGAGTTTAGCATCCTTCTCAGTTCTAGACTTGAGCAGCCATTACTGTATTTTCTAGCTCCATGAGCTTGACCATCAGACATATCTCAGATAAGTCAAACCATACAGCATTTCTCTTTGTAACTGGTTTGCAACACTTAACATACTATCCACAAAATTTGTCCATGTTGTACTTTGGGTTGGAATTCCATTCTTTTCTTCCAGATTGGAAAGTAGTCTGCATGTATGCATTCAGTCTACTGAATCTTATTCATCTACTCCTCCCTAATAGGCACTCAGTTTGCCCCAACCTCTAGACTTCTGTGCATGATCCTGCTATGAACACTAGTACATACAGAGCTCTTTGAAAAAACCCACTTTCACTTTTTAGTATCTACCCAAACAGGAAGTTGCTGGATCATATGGTAATTCAATTTTCTGTTATTTTAAATAAATATGCCATTGCATATTGTGAATAAGACTCTTTCTCTCTCGCATCACCACCAGCGTTTTTTTTATTTTCTAGTTTGTTAAACAGTAGTCATACTAATGGTTGTAAGAAAATTCTACATTGTAATTTTGACTTGCAATTTCTTAATGATTAGGGATATAATCTTGTCAAGTAGTTGTTGATCATTATTACCCTTATGCTTTTG
Source organism: Sigmodon hispidus (assembly GCA_004025045.1). Lineage (NCBI taxonomy): Eukaryota > Metazoa > Chordata > Mammalia > Rodentia > Cricetidae > Sigmodon > Sigmodon hispidus. Next base: position 45,314 of record PVIH01005959.1, on the reverse strand, counting down.
ATTATACCTTATACCATCACTTCAAAAAAGATGTATTTTAAAATAGACTTTAAAATGTCCTTGCTAAAACTTCCTCTCTCTATTTTTATGGTTTTAGTTCATTCTTTTTCTTTTGTGTGTGGTGTGAGTGCATGTATGAGCAGGGACTTGTGTGTGTGCAGAACTCTGAAAAAGGGAATGCAGGTGTATTTGTGTGCACATGCATGACCGGGCCAGAGGTTAATATCAGAACTCTTTCTTGATCACTCTTCCTACTATGCATTGAGACAAGAGCTCTTATTGAGCTGAGAGCTTGCCAGTAAGGCTAGTTAGGCTACCTTGCTCTGGGGATCCCCCATATCTATCTCCCAAGCATTGGCATTACAGGTGGACTACTGAGCCCAGCAGCATTTATAAATGGCTATTTGGGATCTTAACACTGAGCCATCTGATTTTAACCACTGAGCCATTTCCCCAGCCCTAGGTGATTCTTCTTTTATGCAGACTGGAATCTTGACTATCATACTCCATTGGATGGTTCAGGGTTTTGTAATGATCCTGACCTTCATACATTTCCTTTCTTTGGGCTATCACCTACACACAAGACATAATAACCTATTTTACCTCATCAGTCCATATTCATCTTGAGAATGATGACTAAATTAACCCCTGAGTGCCAGTGGAAACTGGGGGTGTATGGGTTCTTTGAAGTTGGAGTTTCAGGCAGTTAGGAACAGCCCAACATGAGTGCCAGGAACGGAATCCTGTTAAGAAGTTGGATAAAAAAAAAAAATCCACTAAGAAGATAGAAGACTTGTAATAAGCAATAAACTGGTAGAAAAATGAGGAAGCTTTGGTACCTTACAGGTGAGATAAAGAATTTCTGGATGAAGACAGTGATCGGGGTGACAAATGTTAGTGAGAAGTCACAGCTGAGGACCAGCCATTGGGCACAGCTACACAGCTAATCTCAACAAGAGCTATTTTGGTAGACTTCATCTGACATGAAGAAAACATTGGAAGAAAAAAAAGCCTCATTATGATCAAAATTGTAGCAAGAAAGAGAGAATGAGACACTTGTGGATGAAGAGGAGTTATGAGAGACTCTAAGCTTTCAGAACCTAAACTCTCTCTGGAGCATTGACTTTGGGGAGCTGAAGGACTTTGCAGTTGAGGATGTCAGCGAACCATGACGTTCAGTCTTGGAGGGATAAAGCCCTTGGACACTGATGTTGCCCAGGATAGTCGGGGCTTGAGAAGGAGCAGGCACTAAACCCACCAAAGTGAGACGTGTTCCCAGAGAGAACTGAGGACTTAGTTGGGAGCTCCTTTTTGTCTACAAATAGGACAATGATACACTGTTTAACTGCCACCAAAACAATACCCCATCCCTTTTTTTCTTCCCATTACCAGGATGAAACATTTAAGGAAAAAAACAGCTGTTCAGAATTTTAGGGATTTACCAAAAAGAACAAATGTGTCTTGTGGCGTGTTCTCTGTCCTGCCATTCCTCACTGAGTCGAACTAAATGATTCATGGGTATGAATCACCCACAACAGCTGTCATACTGGGTCTCTAAAACTGGCATGTATTTCTATTAAGACTGACCTTGCGTTCTGTGTGTGTGTGTGTGTGTGTGTGTGTGTGTGTGTGTGTGTGTGTGCATCAGAGCATCACCAATTAAAGAGTTTAAGCCTGTCTCATCTAAAATATCTATGCATAGGTAACAACTTGGCAGACAAAGCTAAATGTTCAGGCTTGACATTTTCCTGTCTTATTAGACAATAGACAGTAATATAGCCTGACATCTGAGCCAAATCTGAATGTTTTACTACTACAGTAGTCTCCATTTGATATATGTTTCACAGTTTAAAATGAGAATAAAATAAAACACATTTTCTTTACTTTGCCTTGAGCATGGGATTTTGCTTTGGAAGCCCAGGAATTTACTTCTCACAGAAGTCTGGGTTATCTAGGATCATGAGATGTCTAAGCAAAGCTACAAGTGACCAGTGTCAGGTTCTTACATAAAAGGTAGCAGTATGTTTCACTGAGGTGACTACCATTGGGGCTGTGAAGTGAGACAGATCCTGTCTGGAGGTTTAACCCTGCCACAACTCTGCCCTTAAAACTTGGGCCAAGGCTGTACCTTCCACTAAGACAGATGTTATCTGTCATCTTTTGTAAGAATAGAGTCTCATACCTTTTAACTACAGTTGTCATAGTAACATGAGGTGGCATAAGTGAAACCTTTGGTCCAGTCCCATGAATTTGACCATTTTCTCTTCAGCAGCAAGAGTAAAGCCCTATTCAAGACTCAGAATCTGCCACAAGCCACCCAAAGTGCTTTGACAAATACTCTGAAAATGAAAACATGTACAGTCCCAAAGTCAGGTCACAATTGCCATTAAGCCCAAATTTATAGATTGTGGGATTTGGGGCAGTTAATGTATAAACGCCTCAGTTTTGTCCTTGGTGATAAGAACATAGCCCCATCTCAGATGATGACAATGAAAAGTTTCAATAAAAGAGTGCATGAGAAGTGTTCAGCTGCCCCCACCTGTACTGCAAGCCTCAGCTGGAAGAGCTGCCTTTTCTTATCTTATTAAAGGCTGATTCTCCTCACCCAAATGTAAGAAAGTTAAAGAGGGTGAAAAGCTACTTGGGAGGGTTTGTTCTTATTTTAGTCACCGAGGAGACCACCATAATCCATGTGTTCTTGGTTGTCACCTTGAGAATATATAGAATAAACTGAAATAGAAGTGACACCTTGGATCCACCTTGGAGGCTGGAAGACACACAATTTAAATCAAATATTAAGGTGTGAAGACACACCCTTATTCTGGGCCACACTTTGTGCTGGAAGCCTATATAGGAACAATGGAAAGGGGAATGGTCATTCTTCTCTGCCTGCTGCCCTTACCTTGCCAGCACATCTAACCCTTCACTGGCATTGGAGCCTACTCCTTCAGGATTCCAGCATCTACAGAAGAACAGCTGAGACACCCAGATTTGTGGAACTGAGTAACTAATAGATTTTCAAACTTTCCATTCACAGCTAGTCATTGTTGGATTTGTTGGGCTGCAGCCTATAAGTCATTCCAATAAATTTCATATATATAAACATATATATTTGTGTGTGTCCTTTTATATATGTGTATGTCTATCCCTCTCCCTAGCTCATGTACATATAGATATGTAGTCATAGATATATTCATTCCATAAGTTCTGTTAATCTAGAGAACCCTGACTAATACAATGTGTAACTTAACCATTCTCATCTGGAAGGGCTTCATAGTCTACATAATAATGTTCCCAAACAACATAAATGCTGCTATCATGATGACAAGGAATAATGGATATGAGGAGAAACTCTCTGAGATGCACACACACAGGGAAAGAGGGAAGAGGGGAGGGAGGAAGAGAGAGAGAGAGAGAGAGAGAGAGAGAGAGAGAGAGAGAGAGAGAGACTATATAGAATACTGAAAAATCCTTCCTAGATGGGCATTTTCTCTCTCCCTATATTTGGCCCGGGAGTTACTGGTTCCCAAGGTATCGTCGTGGAGAACACAGGTTCACAGGGGTGAGCTGCAGCAAATATCAACCAATGCAGTACTGTGGTTCTTAAGGGGAATTGCTGTGCCCACCTCCACCAGAGTTCTGATTGTCAGAATGAAATTGGAGACCAAGAATTTGCTTTTCTAATCAGTTTCTAATAGATGAAAAGGCTGCTACCCCAAGGATCATAGTTGGGAAACCACCTCTGAAAGAAAAGGATGACTTTGGGGCCCAACATTTCCAACTTGCATTTCTAGCTAATCAACAGGTGGCTCTAATGGGCAAGGATTTGTTCTCTACATGATGGGGTTGATAACAATTTTATAGAACAACTATTTTATGTATTAAGTAGCACATTGTCTTTCTAGTAAAAAAGCAGAATTTTTTGCCATGGGTTCAACACACATACTCACAATTACTAGCCATGCAGGTACAGCTGGCTGTCAACAGCAATTTACCCTGTGAGTTTGGTGTATGTGGCCTTGGATCCTGTGGGTAGCCATTTAAATGTACAAAACTCAGGATTTGTTCACGTCTCCTGACACCTATGCTCTCCATAAATGTGTAGACTAAATGGGGTTGTGGTGTCCACTCTCTTTCCTCTGCATGCCTCTCCAAATATAATTCTAAAGCTAATTCCATTGGGTACATTTTATATCAGAAGACTCAGGCATGGCTTGCATTCCTGTGCTCAAAAGTGAGTCTGATCTAATAGGTAAGAAGTGGGTAAGTGCTGTGGTAGAGATGACTGATATTTAGTGCCTTCCCTGTGACTCTGAGGGTATCCTGTGGACATGACCTACCTTTGTTGGGCTTTGGGTTTCCTCTTGTTAAAACTAACATAGATAAGCCTTCTTAGCAGGTAGTTTTGATGGTAAACAGTCCATTTGAGAATCACTTAGAGTGAAGAGTTATGGTCACATCAAATAGGGCTATGTATGTTGGACCATGCATTTAATTCCAGCACCTGGAAGACAGAGACAAGTGGATCTTTTGAGATGATCCAGCAGTTAAGAACACAAGCTGCTCATACAGAAGATCAGAGTTTACTTTCTATTATCCATATTAGCACTTCATAATTGCCTGTAACACCAGTTAGATGGAAACTAACATCTTCTGGTCTCCATAGGCACTTTCACATACACACACACACACACACACACACACACACACACACACACACAAATTTAAAAACTAAATCTTAAGAAACATAAGAGTATTAAAATAAAAAATAAGGTAATATCAAAATACTACTTAATTTTTAAGTAGGGAGACTCAAGAACAAAATTTTATAAAAAAAGGAACTAAGAAGAAGAAAAACTTTGTCCTCAAATGGAAAAATTTATAAACAAAATTAGATGGGCATATGAACAATAATAACGAATAAAAACATTAATGAAAATTAAAAATCAATACAAATAAAATCTCACTAAACTTATGGGAGGGGCAAAAAGAAAGAAACCACATGGGAAGTACAAATTAAACAAACGCATTTCCCCCATGTTTCCAGACTGTAATCCTTTCAATGAGTCAAGTTCAAGTCTTGGCAGATCTAACTTGCTGTGCTAGAATAGAACACTCTAATACTTTCAAGTAGATAGAGGAAGAATGTTTCTCTCTAGATTACAGTTTTGTTGTTTCTATTTTTTAATTAGTAAACTCCTCTTGCTCTTCAGAATCTCTGATTGTTTGCTGGGGATTCCAGAGGTCTGGATATTAGCATTCTGTGCTTAACTTCACTGTCCTCATCCTAAGGCCTTAGGCAGGCACCTGCTCCATTTGGGTTTCTAGTTGTGACTTTCTGGTATTCCTTTTGGTGTCTTGATATCCCAAGGTTGCATAATTCTGAATCTTGATTCCTTTTCAGTGTTACAGAGAACTCAAAAAAGTTAAGGAGAAAATAACTTTTGGTCTTCTCTAAGAGACTCAACCTTTGCCTGCCCCTGGCCATCCACCTTCCTAGGGAGAAGCCATCAAGGAGGGACCACTCATTTGCTTTGTTAGTTGGTGCTATGCTGCTTTGCTGCCTTGATGTAGGCTAAGGCTGAGCTAGAGGTCAAAGTGTGAAGAACAAGACAAGCTTCTACTTCAAAGCCTTGGGCATTTGATGAGAACAGTGGCCCTTGGAATAAGGAAGGTACAAAAACAGAGTTAATGTCCCAGGGGTTTGGGAAAGACTTCAAAGCAGAATGGTGATGATTAGACCAGTAGGTAATTTCTACAGTGACAGGGTCCTAAGTAGGAGGTAACCAGAAGATAGAAGTTGAAGAAGACAGAGAAGCTGGGGTCAGGAAGTCCCAAGCTACCTCTTGTGTACAAGACACCTCTTATGCCAGGCAAGTTTATTAATAAGTACAGATTCTTATCTATAGTTTTTAGGGGGAAGTGAGACAAGGTCAGTAGAAAGCTAATCAAGCAATTTAGTACAAGGGGAACATGGACTATCTCAAGGGTGATGTGGGCTGTCTTTCTGTACACTGTGAATTACCATTGGATAATAAAGGAACTGTTTTGGCCTATGGCAAAGCAGCTTATAGGCAGGTGGGAAATCCAAGCAGAGATAAAGGGGAAGGAGGGTGGAGTGTCAAGGGAGACACTACGAGCTGCTGCCCAAGACAGCAAGATGTAATGGGACACAGGTAAAGCCACTGGCCAAGTGACAAAACATGGATGAATAGAAATGGATTGAGCTAAGTTGTAAGAGCTAGTTGATAATGAGCCTAATCCATAAGCCAAACATCTTGTAATTAATATAAGCCTTTGTATGATTATTTAGGGCTAAGTGACTGTGACACCTCGGGCTGGACAAAAGAGAAACTTCTGGCTATACAAAGGTGTCACAAACCAAGCACATGAGGCCTTGGGACCAATCACTCTACTCCCTTATGGGGAGGCAAGTTTACAGTAAACAAAAACTTAACTCTTTTGAGGTCCCAGCCTCAGCCCAGGCCTTGCTAAGCCTACCCCTGGGCTAGGACTCAGAACTAGGTTCCTTTTGTTTTTTCAAAAGGGGTTCTGATATGCCTGGTTCTTAACAGGTGAAAAATGGATGCAATAGTTATACCTAATGCAGCCAAGAAAGAAAAATAAACAAAATGAGACTTGGAGCTACTTTGTCAGGTATTAAGTTGACTGTTCTCTGTACATAAAGATTCATCCTGTTGAAATATGAAAGTCTTTGTCCTATAATGGCTATAACATTTTGGGTTACACTTAAGCAAATTAAGCTTAATTCAATGTAAATAATAAAACATTTATTTTGTTTGATATTATCCTATTATAAATCAAATAATCTGGAGCTATAGACCAGCAATCAAAACCACCAACCCTGTCTGGAAACTTTTTCCTGTAGTCAGTCAAATATTTTTTTTGTGTTATGTATTAGGATGTATATCTACACATATATATACACATATATATACATGTGCATACATATATACATATTTCTACACATACACACACACATATACACATACACACACACATATATATATGATACATTAGAGTAGTTTATAGGCTGTGGTCCATGTAGTCCAACAATGGTTATCTCCCAACAGAAGTCTAAGAATCCATCAGTTAGTTGTTCAGTCCATGATGCTGGTCTTTGTATAGAATTCTGAAAAAGTAGGCTCTAATGCCAGTGACATGAGAGCAAGGACAGACAGATAGGTGAAGAAAAAAATGCTTCTTTCTTCCTTTGTTTTCAATACAGGCATGGATTTAAGGTGGTTCTTCCAACCCTGATTATCATGTGAGGAAACAACTTCCTACTGAAGTCACTCAGCCTCTGTAAAGATCCGCAGTCTTTTAGTTAATTTCAGATACAGTCAAACTGACAACCAAGAACAGCCGTCACATGTTCTTTCTGAAAATGCCTTCAATTTCCTCTCTTCACCCTCCAGTGGGATTGCAATCTCCGAATGACTGTGATCTAGTGGTGTCATGAATCATGGAATGCTTGAATAATTAGAAGTTTAGGGCTGGGCTGGAGCTCAGTCAGAACACATGCCTTGCATAGAAAGGACCTCGGATTTGGTCCCCAGCACTCAAACTGAAATGCCAGCAAAAGTCCCCTCCCTTTTGTTCTGATCTCATTGTGTCTCAGTTTGTTTTTAATGATCTTTATGAATTATTATTGAATACATACTGCTTTTTGTAATTCAAAGGTCAGAAAAACTTGGGCAGAAAAAGAGTAAGGAATTCTTTTCCATTCACAGTGTAGGAAGGGCAGTAGTTCACCCGGGTTCATGACAAATATGAAATCCTTGCAAGACAGGACTTTGACCTGAACTGTAAACAATTCTTTCACGGGAGAATGGAAAGTTTCAAAGTGTGTGTATTTGGGGGCAGGGTGGCTAATAAACACTACCTCTGAGGACTGACTAGACTAGTGACAGATGCCGTCCGCATTAGATGAGGTAAGAGGTAGGTGACACGTGGCCATGAGTGCTACTCCAAACCCTTGCGCTGTGCAGAGTTAGGAGCCATAGAAATGGGAATAATTAGTTGATTACATGTATTAAAGCTGATGCCTTGGCAACGCTATGAAAAACTGGTTGGAAAAGAGTGGGATTATGTTGATTCATTCACTCATTTTCAGACCCTGGGGTGAGGGGCAGAAAGGAAATGACAGTATTCTAGAAAGGAAATGAAGGTCTGAGCCAGGTCTTGTCTCTTGTTCTCCTATAACCAACCCCTCAATAGATGAAGAAGATCCAGGAGAACCCATGGGGTATGTATTTAGATCTCTAGGATAAGTCAGGAAATGACTAGTTGTGTCTAAGGTCCTTGGGGCCACAGTATGGATGTTAATTTTAGCAATATCAGCCTCAGAAGGTTTTCAAATCCCTACAAAGATGTTTTGGAAATCAATATAATCATCAAAACCTTAGGGTCCACTGATGTGTTTGGAGAATAGATGTAAAGCATTACATACCCTCCCAGGTAGATATTTTATAAACAGAAGAAAGAGCAGAGAGAGTTCCAATCCAAGTAGGTGTCTAACACTGCTTCTATCATGAAAGAGAGAGGGAGGGAGGGAGGGAGAGAGAGAGAAATAGAGAGAAGAGATACAGAATGTGTGTGTGTGTGTGTGTGTGTGTGTGTGCGCGCGCGCTTGTGCATACAATACTGAAACACCAGCCATGCTTTCCTGAAAGGGAGGTAATCAGGAACCAGGTACTTGAATTCTGTGGTCTGACTTACAATATTCCAGACCATTTCAGTCACAGCAGTCCTCAGAGATGATGATACTCCAGTCAAGGAGGCCCTCAGCAGAGTCCTGAGGGAATTGGAAGGATGACCAGAGGTAGCAGCAGAGGAATGACCTCACTAAAGGCGCAGATGAGCACACATCATACAGCCTCAGGGAACTCACACATAGGCCAGGAGGATGTGAGATCGTGAGACTGGAATGCTCACTCACTTGCAACCACACTGACCCTAACAGTAAGCAAAAACAGGTGACATTTTCTTCTTTCTATTAAAAAGCAGTGACTGACTTCATCTCCATCTACACACACACACACACACACACACACACACACACACACACACACACAAAATCACTTCTCTTCTTTAGCACTCACACAATAGCTTCTTTCCCTTTTGTGACTTGGAGAGCAACAGAGATAAAGCACAGCTTTCTAAGAGCTAGAAGAACCAGAAGAGCTAAGTGCTCTGGCCCCCTTGTCACCCCAATGAGCTCTTTGAGTGTGCTTTGCTTAATGTCTTCATTATGAAGACAAGCCATTAACTGTTGGGTTTAGAAGTATAGATTTCTCTCCAAGATCCCTTCCAGTGCAATAAGCTCGTGTTTGTGTCCCTCTCTGCTCCATTTACTTTAGTCTTTTCTGTTTTTTCTTGCTCATACAATCTAGCCTGTGTGAGTAATGTTCATATGCTTATGAATACAGTTGGTTCTTTGTGATCTGTGATAATAAGAGACTGGTCATGTGGATAACTCCAAATTGCGAACACAGCTCCTGTATACCACTGAGGAACATTCCAGTCTGACTAGCAATCTAATATTTGGTTTGGGCTACACTTATGTAGGACTCGTTAGCTAGTTAGTAGAGTGGGTGCAGAGAGGTTAACTGGTGTGCCCTGAGAAGTAATCGGTACTGAGGCCAGGATTCCCACATTGGGTATATGTCTTTTACCAAGTAAGGTGTGTTTTGCCATTAAATCTGCTTAGTTTATATGGTTAATGCTTCAGTTGATAAGATGTAGCATGTACTCAGGGACAGAGTAGAGGTCAGGTAAGATAAGGTACATGAACACTTATTGGGGATTTTGCCAACCCAGTGACTCTCAGGACCAAGTAGAGCCACATATCTTTATTCCACAGTGATTCATCCAGCAAGGGCTCTTTAGGATGTATCCTGTGAATCACTGCACTAAGTAAGCTCCCTTGAACCCTTATGACATGGAATACAATGTCATAGGGAGATTAGCTCTCATGTGCCTTGGTTGTTCTTGATTCAGAAACCCACAGATCTTCTGCAATAAAGATGAAAACTCCACAAATTAAATGAAAACAATATCTTAATCAAAACACGGAGCCGTCATTTTGCTTTTCCTATATAAACTTCCAAACATAATAAAACATGACATTCCTTAATGGAAAGAATGTTTTTTCTAAGGTATAAATTATTGCCTTTTTCTTAGAAAGCTAATTTTATAACCGATTAAAGAGTTTTAACAACCAATTCCCATTATGTAAAAAACAAGCAGATCATGCTCTTGGACCATCATAGGATCATATCACCTAACACTTCATCTAGTGATCTAGTTTTTAACAGATCCCTCATGCTTAATTGTAACACAGCAGCTATTGTAGAAATGGGATCACATGGTATTAAGCATAAAACTGAGTGGCTTGAATATATCATACAAAACTTTATTATTAATAAAGGGTATAAAATTCTTATTATAAGACTATAGGCTACAAAGTTCTATATGTTGTTTTGGTTTACAATAAACTTTGATTTCTCTTTTTTGATCAAAATTGCATGTTCATTTAACACTTGGAAAATGCAGTAAAGATATCAAAAAATATAAAGCAGCTATAATCTAATACTCAGAAATATCTACCAGTATTCTTGGTTTATTTATTTTATCCTTTTTTCTAAGTCCTAGATAGTTAGATTATAAATAGATGAGTAACTGTATCATGATGGTGAAAGTATATAAATTAAAGATGAGAGATAATAGGTAGTATTCTAGTTATCATTAACTGTCAACATGACAAACCTTAAGTCTCAATTGAAAAATTGTCAAGATCAGGTTGGCCCATAGGCATATCTGTAGGAGACTATTTTGATGGATAATTGATTTAAAAGGGCACAGCTTCCTTGGACTGCACCTGATAAGAAATTAGCTAAGCCTGAGCCTGCATACGTCAGCCATCAGGCAGCATTTATTCATGGTTTCTTCCTAATTCCTTGTCTGTGAGTGAGTTTCATGGTTAGAAGAGATGCTGTGTTGACCAGTTAGCCAGTCTGCCTTCACATTCTTGCTTGCCCTGACCTCTCGCAATGGTGAACTATCACCTGGAAGCTTAATAAACCCTTTTCTATCCTACATTGTTTTTGGACAGAGTGTTTTATTACAGCAACAGACAGGACACTAAAATAGAAGCGGGGGAGGTAGATAGATGGTAAAGGCAATTGATAGGTGATAATAGACAAATTATTGATAGATGTTATTAACATAATTTGTCTTACATTTTCTTTGTTCATAAGACTTTTCATGTCACTTATTTCTTCTATTATTTTAGAAATTAGACATTTTCTTTAAAAATCTATTTTTTCTTATTTTATGATATTTTCATATTTAATTTTATCCAAATAAGATGATTATACTTTTATATATTTTAGTACTGAAAGTGTTTTCAATCATTATTTCACATAATATAGTCATGGTAGCCTTTTATAAAGATGTTTAAGGCTCTTGAATAAATGGTCAAATAGCTTTCTAGATACATAGCAATAATTTATAGCTCTGCTTAAGTCAGACCACACCTCTTTGGCATTGCAGAGTTTATGTTTCATGATGTTTGAAACTTTGTGGAGGAAAAGAAAAATAATAGCTCAAGGTTTTATTTTTATTTAATTTATCCAGTTGAACATTTTTCATGTACTTTCAGAATGTTCTATGTAAGATTTTTGCCAATTTTTCTATTGAGATGATCTTTATTTGTATAAGCTACTACAAACTTTGTATTAATATATATATGTACATATATTAACCTTTTCATCATTTATACTTGTCTTTTAATGTTTTGATGATTTTAATATTCTAACATTTAAATTTTTTCATTGTCAACACTCGTTGCTTACATATCACTATAGCTTTTATGATTATAATTCAGTCTCTACTTTGAATGTTGAAGAATATTTAAATTTTCTTGTTTTGTTTTTTAACATTTAACTCTTTAATTCACCTTTTTTTACTAATTTTCATATATTATGATGGGGAGACTTTTCCCACAGACTACTAGATAGCTAATCCATTTGTGTGGAATGCTTGACTTATCACCTCATGATTACCTCAGAGGAAATAAAATTTGCCTAAAGAGGCTTCCAGAGACAGCCTCATGCAGCTACTGGTCCATGTAGAGATGTAGAGGCTCAGCTATGGTGGGGCTATCTAAGCCCCATGCGTGTCTGTATAAACAAAACCTTTGCCAGGCCTGAACTAGCTCATCTCCCCTCTGGCTGCTCCCACTTCTATCCTCAGCTCACGGACAGAGCAACCCTTAATGATGTCTTGTCATCTAATCTCCATCCCAGAGCTGGGAACGTAGCCTCTGACCTACATATATGGGCAATCTGCAGATCTTAAATTAGGAAAGTTTCAAACAGTGAACTCTTTATTTCCATGAGTTGGTGCCAATATTCATTTCAGAGCAAAATATGACCCAAATCAGTAGGAAGTTGTTCATGGTTGTTATGTTCTCTCCATTCTGCTGTAGTGATTACCAGCACGTGTGATGATGGAGTGCTGGAGGGGAACAGACTGTTGGGGCCTGGAGCCGAAACTGTGAAGTTCAGGTTTAGAATATGTTTAAGATTACTCCCCATAGATCTAATTTTTGAGTCCAAAATTTTTGAGCCCCCAAAATTTAAGACAAAAGAGAGAAGCTATGTAAAATGCACTTCAAATCCGCCTCCTGGCATTTACCATTTCAGTAGTGCCATTAGACAATCTGAAGTCTCAGAAAGTCAGGTCTCCTCCAGAACTGCTATTCTTTTGCAAAATACTGTTTCTTATTTTCCTCTATTAATTCTGTGAGATGAGAGTCTCAGGATCACATTGCCAAATTATCTCCCATTGAGATTTCCATTGAAATAGTAATTAGCATAAAATGAATGTGAGAAAAATTAATACCCCTGAATACTTCACTGTCCTCATCTGAGGACATAAAATTATAGTCTCTGATTTGTGTTTGCTCTAATAATAATTTGACATTTCTTCAGATCACCTCCACACATATTTTATTAGCCATGGCGATGACCTTTTGGCTTTTATTTTGAAAGAAACTAAAAAGTGCTCTCTCTATTAATTCTCCTAATTGACTGTTACTTAGTCACAGAAGATGTGATCCCTCACAGTTTTTATGTTCATTGCATCTGAAACGACATCAGTTCTCATTCCAGCTTCTCAGTTGGATTTTCCTCTGTATTTAATTATGTCATCTGCAAATAATGATAATTTTGTTCTCTTTTAAAATATTCATGCAACCATTCTCCATTTCTTAGCATATTGTGCTGGACAGTGTGTTCACCAGAAAGTGAGGCAATGGTGGCAGCAGCAGGAATCTTGGTCGAGTTCCTGATTTTAATTGGGATTGTCTCTGGTGCTCCACCATTAAGCATTCGGCCAGCTGATATTTTATGGCACTTCAAATCATCTGCAGAAAGACTGTTCTTAGTTTCCTGGGGCTTTCTTTCTCATCTGTAAGTAATATGCTGTGTTGTGCCCTACTTTTTTTTTGACATCTGATGAAATTACCATATGCTTGTCTCTTTTGAAGCATTGCTGTGTTGTAATACATTAATAGGAAGCTATCCTTGAATTTTAAGATAGTCTATTTCCTGGCAGCAAATAGCATTGATTTCTATGCACATGTATGTATGTGTACACATGTTCAGGAGTGTGCATATTTGTGTGCATATGTATGCTCATAAATGTGGAAGCCAGAGTTTGATGCCATACCTGTTACCTATCCCTCTTCATCTTACTTTTGGGAACAAAATCTCTCATTGGATTTGGAGCTTCTGAATGACTAGGATAGCTAGCCGACCATCCTTAAGAATCTCCCAGTCTCCATTTCTCAGTTGCTATCATATCTGGCCATCTAATTTGGCTGATGGTGAAGTCAAACTCCATACTTATGCTTACATGACAAGCATCTACTGACTCATTAATTCTTTAGGGAAGTGGAGACTTTTCACATACAAACCCATCCTTAAGATCAACCTGTATAGCAAATGTTCTCATAGGTGAGCAAATGGAACAATTTACAAATAGTGCTGATACAACCAAAAAGCTGTGACAGAAAGAAGAGGAAATTTACTTACCAAGTCATTTCTATTTTCTTATAGAAAAAAAAATTTCATAGTCAGAAGACAAATAGGAACATGTTAAAAATAGATAACTGACAGAGGGTCAATTCTATATTTTACAAAATAGATGTAATCAGTAATGAAATGATCAAGGGCTATAAACAGAAAAAATACAATGGAGAATATAATTTGACAATATAATTTGAAATAATGCCAAACCCTTTTGAAAATTAAAGATATATGATTCAGAACTATAATAATTGTTCCTTTAGGTCTTGGAAAATAGCAATATGCTAAACATTAATATGGGACTCACTTTAAGCAAGGAAGTGAAGAAATAGGCATTCACATTTCTTTTCATTTTTAGAAAAGAATTTGATGATATTCATCAGAGTAAGAGTCCACATCTACTCAATCCATAAATTCCGATGCAAAGATTTTATCTTAGAAGTTAATTCACAAAATAAATATAGAAAGGCAAAAATGAACCAAAACAAATTGCTCCTATAAAAGCTAAATTAATGGAGACATTCTATAGCCTTGGGTGATAAATTATAATTAAAAACAGACAGAGATCTGTGTAGACTGTCATGGAAAGATTTAAATATAAACTTTTTGTATTTTTTTTTTTTTAGACATCTCTCACTGGCCTGGAACTCTCCAAGTAGGCTAGACTAGCTAGCAGGTAGATACAGGATCCACCTATGCTGTTTTTCCAGAGCTGGGATTGTGTATACTTTATAGGTAACAGATCACTTTTACATGGTTTCTGGATTTCAAATTCAGGCCCTGACAAATCAAGGTAAGTGAACTGTCTCTGATCCCAGCCCTACCTCTTTACATTTAAGTCATTTTCTTTTTAAAATATTCGGGGCAATATTTTATTATAAAAATAGAGTATCCTACAATAATTCTGTGCATAGCAAAATGAATTAGAATGTTTCTAATTCTCTTTATTTCCTTGTGATTTTCCAATATTTATAAAATTGTGGAATCAAAGTTTTATGACTGAATTTTCCCATAAAGCACTAATTTCATGCCACATAGCTTTTTGCTTTTATTCTTAAAATTATAATTATAACAATTGTTTTAAAATAATGTATTGCATTCAATATTAATGCTTATGCCAATGTTCTTGCATAGTTGAATCAGTCCTTCCTGTGATGGGAACTTTTAACTCATCTTTGGGGCAGTTGTATGTTTTCCTTTTGAATGCTATTTTCCTTTAGAATTATTTTCTAATAAGCATGCTCCTCTTTTGCCTTTGAACATGACCAGCATTTGAAACATTGTCTTGTCTAATTGTGGAACTCTTGTATTAAGAATTTTCCATGAACAATCCAGATTTTTAAAACTTCACTGTGTACGTTTTATGAAACATCATAAAGTAAAAGTTTTCTTTGTAAAGAGTGTATTTTATATCTTTCTCCTTTGATGTTACAAGAATTTGGCATTCTATCAGAAATTTACCTAAGCCTCTTGGACCCCAAACTCTCCTGGTTTCCAGGTTGTGATGATTGTTGTGGTGATAGTGTTGATAGTGGTGAAGGTGATAGTGGTGATGGTGGAGATGTAGTGATGATGGTGATGTTGATAATGATGATTATGATGATGGCAATGAAGATGATGATGATGATAATGATGGTATGGTGGTGATGGTAATACTGTAGATTTGGATCAGGAAATGATCTGCGGGTCATTCTTTGCTCATCCTTTGCTCGTTTGTTTCATTTACATATCTACCATTAATCTCTGTCATTAATTTCAACATTCTTTCCATCACTTTTAAATCTACTTCTTTGATCTTCATGATAAGGTATCATTTGTCATATACACTGCTGAATTATTTTTTCTAATCTCTATCCTGATAGCTGAGAATATAACTCCATGATACAGGGCTTTCCTGGCACGGGCAAAGCTTTGGGTTCCATTTCTAGGTGGGGAAAAAAACATCTAATCACTCTACTCATCGCCTTCAAGGTAAATTTTCATTCTTCCATCATACCTTCATGTTGCTTGGACTCTGTCCTATCCTGTTAACTCTCGGATAACATTCCAGAGAGATGACCCTTTATATCTCTTAATGCCTATCTGCAAGTTTCTCATGTTTATTGAGAATGCACATGAAATACCATCCTACCTTATTTTTGCATGTGCTTTTTCTCAAGCAGAAACCCCTCAGATAGTGGACTATTGAGCTTTTTTGTTTGTTTTAACACTAGTTTGCTCATCCTTGCATAAAAAAAATGGAGAGATTAAGCCGATAGGTCAGTGTTTATGAGCACTAGATATCCTTTCAGAGACCAAGGTTGGGTTCCCAATACCCATATAGAAGCATACAACTATCTGTAATTCTAGTTCCAAGGGATCTGATGCCCTCTTCTGGCCTCTGCTGGCACCAGGCATGCACATGGTACACAGAAATACATGCAGGCAGGCAAAGCACTCATATACATAAGAAATTTTTAAAAATCAATCCTTTTCTTAAGAAAGAGAAATTGAGGGCTTATTTTTCCACTGAGTATTTCTTAGAGGGTTAGGTCACTATTACTATCACCCCCAAGAGACTAGCAAATAATTGACCAATAGTTGTCACTTGGTATCTGACGTATCACAGGTAGAAATGGCCTACCCAAAGTCTTTTGTCCTTCACTGGGAGAAAATTCATATTTCTAGAGGGCATGTACTTCAAACATACATGAACATGAGCTAATAAGTTTAATGATTGGTACATTAATGCACAAGAGGAAACAGGGAAGCAATAAGGAAGGGAGACTTATGTGCTGATATATTGTATATTTAATAAAGCTTGTCTGAAAATCAGAGGACAGAGCCAAGACATGAAGGTCAGGGAGTAGTGACTCAGGCCTTTAATCCCAGCACTGTGGAGGCAGAGATTCCCTAGATCTCTGTGAGTTCATGGCCAAACAAAACCAGGTGGTGGTGGCATACACCTTTAATCCTAGCAGTAGGAAAATTGAGGGAGAAAGTGAGATAGCTGGGTGAAGAGAGAGACACAGACAGGGAGGGGCTCAGCTTCCTTTTAGGCTGAGGACTCAAAAGCATGTGTCTGAGAATTTTGAAAGATGGGCCAGAGGAGTTGACTTAATGAGAAGTGCCTGTGGCTTGGTCCTCTGATACTTCAGCTTTGACCCAATATCTTGCTCTGGGTTTTTATTAATAATTCCAAGTAGAATTCATGCAATAGACTTAGTCTACTTCTAAGCCACTTAAAAGTCTAAACATGTTTCTGCTTCTTGAACTCTCTCATGGTGTATTCTCAGAAGACGAATACCTATTGCTTCACAAATAAAATGATGCTATGAACATCTACCTCAAAGAGCTATTGAGAAAATTCTACAATTGTCTATGTAGATATGTATTTCACATCACTTGAGCAGGCTGGGAACTGTTCATGTAGAAACTCCTTTCAGTTAAAATTGAACATTGTATTAGTTGAACAACATTCTTGAGAGCTGTTATTTTCACACTTTAAATAAAACATTCATACTAATTTATTTTGTGTACTTACTAATCAAATCCTTGATGAATGATATGCCACTTATTTTTTAAAAAAGCAATTTAATTAGCTTTCCTCATAAAATATACATGATTATAGCAGGCCCAGAGCAAGCCAATGATCAATTAGACCAAGGTAACAAGATTAGTGTGCCAGTTCAAGAACCAGGGAGTGTTCTACCAGAGCATGGTTCATTTCTTTCAGTTTTACTGCTAAACTATTTCTAGAGGTCCACCATAGCCTCTTCACAGATAAAGACTAAAGCCAAACACTGCCTGCAATCACCCTTTGCTCTGTCAAACTGGAGAGGTCAAGTTTAGACTATAAACTGTTGAGTTCTTTCACAGTGTAATCTCAGAAGACTCACACCTGATCCATCACAATGAAACGATGCTGTTCACATCCACCTTGAAGAGTTATTGAGCAAATGTAATACTCTGGGTGGGATAGTTGCCTTATCACCAAATATTCATTGCTGCAGAGGTGGCTGAGAGGTTAAGGGCATTTACTATTTCTGCAGAGGACCCGAGTTCAGTTCCCAGGACCCATACTAATCAGCTCACAACTACATGGAGTTCCAGTAACTGGGGAGAGCCAAGGTCCCCTTCAGGCCTCTGCAGTGACCAGCACTCACATGTGTACATTTCCATACAACATGGGCACATAATGGTAAAGAAAAATATATAAATAAATATTTTTTAAGGAGGAAAATTGCTTCTGCTGTTGACATTTTTGAGGATTTGGAAACACGGAGTGTTTCCAGTTATGTGTGGAGAAAGCAAAGCTGAGAATATGGAGTTCAGGAGCAGCTCAGTAAGAGCCCCGCCCTCCATCCTGCCATAGCACAACGTGGTTAAACCAAACTGCTCCTAATGTTTGCATATATTTGTCCATATAGAAAAAAACTCAGAAATAATCTGAATAATGGTTTGCTTTATAATTGAATTTATTCCTTTCAAACCTTGTGAGAAATTGTATTTTGAAGACTCTCAGTAGGTGGATTCTCAGAGCCACTGAGTTTTGAGTACCAAACAGCCAGGACTGGAAGGATGTGGTAAGAAATGTGATCCTTCTCCAAAACACCCCCTGTGGGGGAGGGGCGGTTGGGGGTGGTGCAGCCCCTCTTGCCCCCTCCTCCCCAGAGGCAGCCCAGAAGATCCCATTCCTCTGCCACAGGTGTTATCACAGAGGAAGATGAGCTTCACAGGCAGGAAAGCCAAGTTATTTCACTTCTGCTCAAGAGGGCCACCTACTGCATCACGTCCACATTGTCTACATCCAACGGGCTTTGTGTGTTTTTATCTGTTTTGGGTTAAGGAAAGGGTTACATTTTTAATCATTCAAAACTTTTTTAATGTTTTTTCTTCCTTTCTCTAAATAAAAGTACCCAAGACTTTAAGAAAGTTTTTTCTTTCTGCAATGTAAGCTGACACGACAGGGTTTTATGCAAGCAACTTGGGCATCTGGGGGTTTTGCTGTCCTCTTGCTGACACTATGAGGTGGGTGCTTATAAAGAGGCAAAATTGGAGTGGCCCTGAGCACTTTGGATGACCTCCAGGGCTCGGTGGAATTCAGTTTATAGATCAGGAGAGTAAATAATTCTTAAATATTCTCCTCTCCAGCTCAAACAGCTTATGATTCAAAAAGGAATGCATTAAAAACAACAAAAACCAGAGCCGTGTCTCCACAGGGATCAGATGGCCATGGAGGTTTTGTGCAGTGGAAACTGACCTAAGCTGTGTCCCTGAAAGTCAAGAAAGAGAAGCACATAGTTCTAGCACACAGAGCCTACGGGGAGGGGGCTAGTGTTGGGGGTTGGGTTAGAGCATCAGCCTCCCCTTGAAGAAGGGCATGTGGGGGCCAAAGAGACCCTTTCAAATTAAAGAAGCATGCCCATGTGGTCTCTTTCCCTTGAACTCTGCAGGAACAATTTGCACTCTAAGGTGGTCCTTGTGTGCTCAGCAGAAGCCCTTTATCCTCACAACAGGCTTTTCAGACTTGCTCTCTGTGATTTACTGACAGTTGAACCAAATCATGAACTCAAGCTCCCCTCCCCCGACCCCCATGAACTCAAGCACCCCCACCCTCCCCCATGCCCCCCAGGTCTAGTGGAGCACCAGAGAAACAGTCAGCAACTGGGCATTGCTTAATTTATATCTCACAAAGGCAACACTCTCCAAGAGCACTGCATCCTATGTGGGGAAAGTGGCCACAGTCATTCATCACTCTTCACACAGGACCCTCCAAACACCCTTTCTTCTAATCCCACATCCAGGTCTGGTGGTGCAGAGGGTTCTGAAACAAGTGCAGAAAGATCCACTGACCTAAATGCATAGCTATCAGTTTTGTATGTCTTGGGACTATGGAAGGGGTAAGAACTCTACTGAAACTTTATTTCCGATTATTTAAGTTCCATGATGCTCTTGCTTTGTTTAGACCAGGGCCAGCGAGATGGCTAAGCAGGTACAGGTGCTTGAACATAGACCCTATGGCCTGAATTTGATCCCTAAATCCCACCGAGAGGCAGGGAAGAAATGATACTCAAGAGTTGTTCTCTGACATGCACACTATGGCAGGAGTGCATGCATGCATGCCACACACAAGTGCACGTGTGCACAGACACAAACACAAAGATACAAATAACGAAACAGTTTAGACTTGACACACAGGTATCTACATATTTGTGTTTCATATCCTTTATTTCCCTAAATCTTCAGAAATACCACCAACTGTCAATAGCTGTTTCTGTGAGAATGGCAGATACAACACCTGTACTCATTATCTGTGGTTGAATGACTAATGACCTCCCAAACTTAGTAGCTTAATCAAGGACCTCTAAATTTCTACACGAGACTTTCAGGAGCAGGGTGATGTTGCTTAAGTTTCCCATGACATCACTGTCTGTATATCACCTTGGTTACAGATCTTTGAAGACTCATTAGGACTGGCTTTGTCCCCAAGATGCCTCACTCACATACCTGTTGGCCAGAAGCCTGGGTTCCACATTATGTTTGCTAAATGGCCTTACTCTAGCACCATGTGGACGGTCAATGTGGCTGCCTGAATGTCCTCATAACACTGCAGCTGGTATCTTCTAGAATGAGTGTCTTGAGAAGACAAGAGAAGAAGGAGGCCATAAGCTTTCTACGGTCATCTCATAAATCATATACCATCATTTGTAGCATGATCTATGCACCAGAAATGAGTTACTGAAGCTGAACCCATCCTCAAGGGAGGAGACTTGGTTTCCATGTGTTTTGGGGAGGTGTATCAAAGGGTGTCAGAGATAGTCGAGATAGTCGAGATAGACCAAACTCTGAAAATGGAAGACCTGAAAACACATTTTTGCCCAAGAAAGAGCTCCAGTGCTGCGTGGATTTTCTGCAGGTCAGTGGTAGTTTAAAGATCATTGATTGTTAGACATGGGACCAGAGAGGCCTTAATCTAAGCATTAGGGAGTGAAACTATGACAGATATCTCAGTCATGATCTTGTTAGCTAGTTGGCGTTATAACTGAATTGACAGCGAATTCCAGAAACATGCCTAAGGTACAGAAGTTGGCCTTTGAAGCTCCCTTCAGTACAGATGCAGGGATGCTGAAAATAAAGGTTAGTCCAAACGAAGACTTTGTGATGAGCATGTGAATAAGGATGTTGTGTATTTCACACACAGTGGTGGTGACAGAAAAGCAGATGAAGTGAAGGTTTAGATAACTAGTCATTTCTTGTTTGGAATTATGTTTGCCATTTTTTTGTTTGTTTGAAAGAACAGCAGAGAAGAGTGACATTTTCCATAGATCACTGCCTTTCTCCGAGAAACTTCCTTGGTTTTTTGTTTTATTTTGCTTAGAGACTTATTTTTATTTTCCTGCATTATATATGTGTGTGTTTAGAAGGATGGTATTTGCACATGAGCACAGTTGCCCTCAGAAGCCAGAAGACTGCATCAGATGCACTGGAGTTGACGTTACAAGTGGCTGTGAGTCACACAAATGTGGGAGCTGGAAAGCAAATGTGGGTCATCGGAGACCACAGCAAATTCTGTCTCCTGAGCCATCACTCCAGCTTCTTCTTAAAGCAGGCCATGGTGATTAATGAAGAGACTTAGCTCTGGCTGAAGTGTGGAGAATGAGCGGTGGTGGGCTCAGCCCTAAACAATACATCTGTATCACCCCCTCCAACACTCCGAAAGCATCACAAAAGACAAGAAAGCATAGTAGGAAAAGACATCTTCTGGACATGGGATTTCTGTTACTATCATGAATTCCTTGAAGCTGTGGTCATCCACACAAGGGCTGCCTAAGACCAGGTCCATCAGTACTGTAACATGAATTGGCAGGTGCCCCACCATTCCTGACCTAGTAGTTAACACTGAGGTGAGGGAGGTGGTAGCACTTTCTTTAGTAGTGAAGCCACTGATAAGTATCCTATAAGCGGTAGTGTTCTATCCATCCTTGTGCAAAGCAACCTCAGCTAAAATTATGTGAGCTACACAGAAAAAGGTACCTAAGTAGTAGAGAGACTTGTTGGAGAGATGGAAGAAGGATGTGAGAGGGCAATAGATGGGGTAAAATGGCTAAAATTTATTATATACAAATATGGAACTTTCAAAAAATAAAATCAGTAAGGGCCAGTGAGATGGATCAGAGGTAAAAAGGTATTTAACATCAAATGTTCAATTCTTAGGATCCACACCAGGGAAGGAGAGTATCTATTTCCATAAGCTGTCTCCTGACCTCCACACATCACACACACACACACACAAATAAAGAAATATAATTGTAAAATAAAAGTCTGTGTCATTTTGTTGGTTGTAGTAGAGGCAAATGGAAGAGGCTGAAACTTAATGTTAGTATAGCAAAACAAAAATTAATCCTTGACAAAAATAAATAAATAAAAGCCAAATAAAGTTGTTTGACAGGAAGGCAAAAATAGTCAACTTGCCTGCATAATTTTCTTTTTCATATTCCAACTGGTTATTTCAGTATCATACATAAATATAGAAGCACCTCCTTACCTCCTCCTCTTTTCCCCCAACAAAAAAATTAAAAGCTTTTTTGGCAGTGCCAAAAACATTTACACTTAGGAAACAAACTATTTTTAAGTTATGCTGATAGAGAAAGAGAGCCGTACATGGAGACATCTCCACAAAGTCACTGACCATTCTTAGCAGGTGGCTGGGTGTGGATGAGTATATATAATCAAGAAGCAGACCTTCTTGGCTAGCATTCTGGCTGCATGGGGCATTGTTTACTCCTTGGTAGGAGCCATCCATCTACCCATCCTGATCTGTCTAGTGAGAACTGTATTTCAGCAGGGAATGACAGTTCTCTAGTCTGACTATTTGGCTCCTACTGACATGCACATGGTATATCACAGACACTGGTATATCTATCATCAAGTGTGGAATTTCCTACCCTCCTTGGAGCATCTGCTCCCCTAGAGGAAGGCTGGAGAACCCACATGTGTGTGATGGTAGAGGCTCTGACTAGGAGAGGCTCTTCAAGGCAGCTGCCTGTCTCTCATCACTTGAGCCTTATTCTTCCAACTGTGGTCTGTGAACTAGGAACATGGAGGTAGCCAGCTGTGCAAACCCATGGCTTTGGGATCAGTGTTTACTATGAAGATAATTTCTCCAGACAATTTCTCTATCATTTAGGTTTGAGAACCACTTTATTTGGAATCTAGTCCTCCTTGATAAAGACTGGGGATCTCACCTAAGACTTTGATAGTGGGCAAAATGGCCGGGTTTTCCATGTTTTCTCTTCCTTTCTCATTCCATGTGTGGCAGGAACTTGGAATGTATGTCTACAGCAGTGGTTTACAACCTTCCTAATGCTGTAACCCTTTAACACAGTTCCCCATCAGTGGTGAACCCCGCCCACCATGAAATTATTTCCAGTGCTACTTTGCAACTTTAATTGTGCTACTTTTATAAATCATAATGTAAATATTTTTGGAGATAGAGGGTTGCCAAAGGGGTTTTGACCTATGGGTTGAAAACCACTGGCCTAGAGCATCTTAGCTACTATTTCATCTCAGGACTCACAAATAAAATTATCCAGATAGACTAATCTTAGCCAGAGTAAAAGGCATAGACTTATAAGCCATAAGATAGGAAAAGGGGAACTCAAATCATATGTGTTTAATGCTGTTAGCATTCTTCAGTTTACCCAATTTTTTATCTCCCTAAGTGCAAGGTGAGAGAATTCTTTGTAACTTCTGGGTGCAGAGTAGATGCACACATCATATAAGCACCATAGAGCCTAACGAGGACAGCAGAATATCTCCTTGGTAGATGTAATGCTGGAAAGTTTACCCTGCTGCAGAATGAAATGACAACCTATGAACACATGCATCAAAGGCCTGTGCTTTGCTATTGAAAAGGAGAACACTGTGATACTGTTATTCTACAGCCAAAGGCTTTATTTGGGTGTCAATCACTTTCAAAGTTATATGCTCCCATCTGCAAATAGCAAGTACTCATAACACTCAAACACTTGAAAAGCCACAACCATAATTACCTGCTTACAAGAAAACAATAATACTGCAAAGTGCTCTCAGTAGACGTGTAGGTTCTTACTTTCTTTTACAACATTATCCAGTTGTTACAAGGTCAGGGAGGCTGGGAAAGGAAAGTACCATTGTCCACTTCTCATGATGGGTAAAGAAAGAGCTCCTAAACACCTAAGGTAAACTTTCCAGCATTACATCTACCAAGGAGATATTCTGCTGTCCTCGTTAGGCTCTGTGGTGCCAGCATGATGTGTGTATCTACTCTGCACCCAGCAGTTATGAAGAATTCTCTCACCTTGCACTTAGGGAGCTCATGGAAGGCTTATGCTAGCTCACCATGTGAGCTCAGTTGCTCCTCTCTGAGGTAAAATTACATGGTGATTTAGAAACCATGATGTACATAGTCCCAGACACTGCACAGAAATTACTACCATTCTTTTCTTTTCCTGTCTTCATTTCCCTTTTTGGTATAAAAAGAAAACGTAACATCAGCTCTTGATAAATGTCCAAGTGTACAATGTATTGCAACTGACTATTGGATTGTTATAAACAAATCTCTAAAACTTAATTTGCTTTTTTTGACTGAAGTTTATGCCCATGAGTTTGTAACTCACCAATCACCACCCCCATCAGCCCTTGTTCAACACCAGTACGCATTTTGAGCCTGCAAATATGACTAGTAACCTAATCTCTCACAGGTAGGCCCAGAGGCTTGCCTCCCAGGCAACTCCAGAAGCCATTGAGTGACAAAAATTAACCAACCCAATTAGTTCATGTTTGTGCAGGATAATAGACTTCATTATAAAATTTTTCTACTGTACATCATCATTATTATTTGATCACCTCACCCACCTATTCTTCTCTTGGGATGATCATCTTCATTGTCAGCTTGAATAGATTTAGAATCAACTAAAAGACAAGCTGGGCCCCCTACAAGAAATTTTTATGATCAGATTATTTAAGTGGGAAAACCCACTTCAAATATGAACAGCAACCCAGATAACAGAAGATGGATGAAGGAAGCTGTGCATTTGCCTGCCCGCCTTCACTCTTGCTGGCTAGTTAATCAAGTCTGATGCTGACACATTCCTTCACTGATGGGAGGCTGGAGCTAAACCTCTTTAGGGTTCAAGCATGAGCTAAAGACTAGAAGCTCTCTAGGAACTCTAGAGGCCTTCAACACCAGAATAAGACTGCTGAGACGTCTGGCCTTATGGACTGGGAACTGACGACTTTCTCCTCTTTTCTGTGCTCGATTACCTGGACCACATCATGCAAGTCAAACTAACAACTTCCCTTTCAACACATCCTCACTCACTTGGCTTTGGTCTTCTAGGGACCCATGACTCATCCCCCTTCCCTACTTTCTTCTTCTTGTTGCTTCATTTCCTCTTCCCAAACTGTCAGCTCCTTTACTTTGATATCTTTAAATTTTTTTATTTCCTGTGTATGAATGTTTTGCCTTCATCCGTGTCTGTGCATCATATATGAGCCTGGTGCACAGGAGAGAAGAGGGTGTGGGATCCCTGACACTGAGTTGCAGATGGCGATGATCTATCATGTGGGTGCTGGCAAAAACAGCAAGTGTGCTTAATTGCTGGGCCATCTCTCTAGTCCTGTTTTTCATATCTTTTAAAAATGTAGATTCTACACATGAGAAATATTTGTGTATAAATACATCAAATTTTTATTATTCATTAATCTGTTGATGGGTACTTAGGCTGACTCCATATCTCAGCTATTTGTTCTCAACAGTACAGTGATAAGTATGAGTTTGGGGCCCCTATTGCTATGGTGAGTTAGACCCTGTCATGGTTGTATTCAGAAGTGAAATACCCAGCTCATACAACAGTCATATTTTTAAGACTCTCTATACTGATTTTTTTTTACAGTGGCTGAATTAATATGCATTTCTACCTACAGTATTCCACCTCCTCCCAGGGCATGCTCACTACCACTGGTGTTAGTTATCTTCATGATAGCCATTTTGACTATGATGAAATTGGGATAGTTTTGACTTACATTCCCCTTACTCCACACTGCCTTTACAGTGGCTGCATTCTAATAAGGGCATATTAGGGCTCAGTTTCTTCATGCTCTTGCCCATAATATAAAGTAATATTTGTGACAGGTATGGGGGGCTAGCTCACTGTACACTTTGATTTTCTTTTTCTTGGTGATTAATAATATTTGGGGGATCTTCTCATATGCCTACTGGTCATTTGTATGCTATTACTGAAATGTCTATTCATGCCCTTGGTCTATAGGTGATTTTGTTCATTTAAGCAAGTTGCCAGAGATCCTTATATATCTTAGAACTTAGCCTGAACAGAGACAAGGTTTGCCTTTTCACTCACAAACTGTTTCCTTCAGTACACTACAAAGCAGAGACCTTGAGACAGTAGGATTTAGCCACTGTCATTAAAAAAAAAATAGATTAAAGATCTAACTTTTTTTTCTCACTAAACTGTAATTTCTTAAAATCTGTAGATCTGGGTTTAATGCTCTTATTCTGGAATTTTCTTGGTTTGGTTTGGCCTTGTTGCAAGACAAGGTCTTGTTATACAACTTGACCTAGATTGAACTCAGGATCCTCCCTCCTTAGCCTTGGATTTCTGGGATTACAGAGGTTTGCCTCTATACACAACCTATTGCCATTTTCACTCACTGCGACGAGTATGGCTTGCAGTATTGTATGTGTCTTCTCACACTCATGGAATAAAATCTCACTCTAACTAGTTTGCATAGATGCTTCCCAGGAGAATTTCGTTGTTAAAGGGAAGAAAACAGGACTAATAGCATGTTTCTCCTAGAGCTGTCTCAAAGCACACCAACCTAATGAAATTATTCAAAGCTTATGAGAAAAGTTTAATTAATTAAAAAACATCTGGTAGACCTCTCAGAGGTGTCAAAATAATGCTAGCTACTGGGAAGACCAAGCTAGTACTTATGTAATAAGTCATGGCATCGTGTGAGATGGGTAGCACTGGTAGTCAAATCTGAGCAAATGTGGCAGCCACTGAGTGCTTATGCCTCATTATCAGTCACTTATAAACTACAGTATTCTAATTACTGATCAGAAGACTGGGATCTGAGCCTCTTCTCTGGCCCTGGGTCACGATACAGCATTCTAAAGTGTCTAGAAGGTCATTATCTAAAGCTTTTTCATAGACAATTCAAAGATCAATCATTGTCCCCTGTTTAAAGAAGTCATCAAATTGGACCATCAATCACCTGTATAGGAAAATACCACTAAAGAAAAAATATCTGTTCCAGGGACTTTGGAAACAATATAATGTCTGCCTAAAAGTCTAAGTTAGTACCATTGTCTCTTTGGTCACTGTTCACTGTCACCCCTTTGAGCGTCTCCACTTGACTTTGAAATAAGATCCACCTGTCTTCTCCATAGGGAGCTGAGGGGAAACAGAGGCAGATCCCACAACAGGGTAAGAGAAATGCAACCATCAATAATAAAATAGGAATGAAGATCAGTAACAGTTAGTGACGTGAGGAGCATGTACAAAGACAAGCTGAGCCTTGAGATGAGAGTAGACACTTTAGCAGGCCAGAGTGTGGGAGCCTGGCATATGCTGTACCAAGAATGACAAATGCAGACACTGCTGTCTTGTCTCATTGCTGTGCTCGGTGCAGACATTATTCAATGGCCACCACTGCTCTTCTCTTTTCAACCATGTAATGACCTCAGAATCTTTAGCATTATCACATCCAAAATGTTACGTAAGGGTTTTGCCATCTGATTTTTTTCTAGATTCTCCTCTGTAGGCAGACCTGATTTGAGTGTGTAAATTAGAGTGTCTCAGTCTAGTCATATACCAACACAGCTTAAATAGCCAAAGCTGTGAGCTGTGAAGTCCACATCTCTGTTGTGTTTCCATGTAAGCAAGCACTCTCTCTCTCTCTGAAATGTCTATTCATGCCCTTGGTCTATAGGTGATTTTGTTCATTTAAGCAAGTTGCCAGAGATCCTTATATATCTTAGAACTTAGCCTGAACAGAGACAAGGTTTGCCTTTTCACTCACAAACTGTTTCCTTCAGTACACTACAAAGCAGAGACCTTGAGACAGTAGTAGACCTCTCTCTGTGTGTGTGTGTGTGTGTGTGTGTGTGTGTGTGTGTGTGGTGGGGATACATATGAAGATGTGTCTCCGTGTGTATGGAGGTCAGAGGGCAATCTTGGCTTTCATTCTTCAGGCACCACCTACTATTTTTGAAACAGGGTTTCTTGCTAGATTGGAATCCACTGAGTAAGCCAGATTGGCTGGCCAGCAAACCCCAGGTATCTGACTGTATCTGCCTCTCTTGCACTGGGATTATAAATGCATAATCTAATAATTGACTTTTGTTGCATGTTTTCTGGGAATTGAACTCATGCCCTTAAGTTTGCAAGGCATTTCTTACTGAGCCATCTCCCCAGTGCCCTGCATTTCCCTAAATGTTCACTGTCAAGTGGAGGAGACTCATCTCAAGTGACATTTCTATTCTCTCTGTCATTTTATTTATGCTGCCGCAGTAAAGGCAGTCAACAGTGTCTAATGGCTGAACTTGAAAGAATAAGCTGGCCATGCTTAGCTTATTCTCTGAGTTTCCTTTGGAGCATCTCACACATCTTTCCTGTGATTTTTGCTGCCTGTCCTATCCAACCTGAGTGTCAATCAAAAAGGCTATTTGACCTTTAAACTATATCCTCCAGAAAAGTGAGACCTATTAAGAGTTATATATTCAAAGGTTATCTGGAATGAAGAAATAAAAGGAAAAAGTGTCACTGGAGGCTCAAGTAAGTTTTGTTCATTCTAATGTCATATATGTTCCAGCCCCTAAAGCATCATAAAATCCATTTACTCTGGAAAGCTAAGGGTGGAGCTAGAAGTGAACCCCCAAAGAACCGTGCACATCAACAAGAATCAGTCACTCTGTCCAGAGTTTTGTCAAAGAGAATGGGGACCATATGTTTCAAAAGTTCAGCTACTGCCCCAAGTGAAGTTGAACATTGAGGACAATGGTAAAGATTCCCTACTATGAGAATGCCATAATATTTACACAACAGCCCACCAGCTTCATACATTGGAGTAGGGTTATATAGATCATTTGCTGAGTGTGATGGCACATGTGTGTATCCAGAAGAGAAAGATATAGGAGTGAGTGAGAGCTTGAGGCTAGCCTGGGCTACATGAGCCCACCAACCTAAATTACCATGGTAGGTAGATAATCTCAACAATACCCTCTGAGAAACAATGTCCTTTGTGTCCACTGCGCTCCCATTATGATCTTGGCATTCATGCCACTGAGACATGAAACTGATCTATTTTATCATTTGGATGGGCCTGGCTTGGGACCTCTTTGACCAGAATGCTGCAGCAGTGACATTGTATGGTGCTGGAGGAGACTTCGGAGACCTTGGAGTCCCCCTTTTCACTCTTTCAAGAGATCCATGCAAGACAAGTGAATGAGACCAAGCACGTAGGATGAGCCATGTTACAGAGCAATACCAGGGCTCCATTTATGAATAAGGTCATCTCTCACCTTCTAGGCTCCATTAAGCTGCCTGGCAATGGCAGCCTTAAGGATGACCCTAAGTAAAACCAGCAGACAAGCTATCCTGTTGACCCCAGCAACCCAGAAAATTCAGAGAAGTAACTAATCCTCGTAGTAAGCGCACATATTTTATGAGATTTGTTCCACTGTGAAGATTGCATGGCATAAGTTCACTTCTCTGTACACATAAGGCTTTTTCTACATAAAAGCCTCGTGTCTGTATTTCCAGCCTCTTCAAGAGTGGCAGCTGTCCTTCTTCACAGACCAACGGCTCTTCTTCCTTCACACTCAAATACTTTAGTGAGAGTCGACCTCATTTTGCGATAAGAAACTTCGAGAAGCTACAGTTGACTAAACTCATTTCCTTTCATATATTGTCCTCTCAACCCAAAGGACACCTTTCATTGCAAATCCATATTCCATCACCTAAAATATCTCCTTCTCTTTCTATATTTACCAAAGTAATTGAACTGCTATAGGAGAGGATGGGTGTTTCTCGCTAGAGGATCCCAGATGAGTCCTTAGGTGGCTGACAGCACCCGCCACTCTGGCTGTGCCTAGCTGGGCACAGAGGCTAACTAGCTGCTAATTAGAGATAGGCAAACCTCAAAAGGATTTGACCCTGATTCCAATTTGCAAATTGAACTCGCATGTTTGCATGTGGATTTGGATTTAGGTTGGATGTGCACTTCCCTTTTGCTTATTAACTTGAAGCCCTTTTTCTTAAGTCCAGCCAAAAGGTTGCATGCTCTCTGCTGTATGGCAACACACAGGCAGGAAAAATGACACATACTTTTGAAGTCTATTTAGAGGGTTTACATTTATATGTTCCAGCTGAAGAGAAATCATAATTTCATATTTTCAATTGCACCCCTTCCTATAGTCTCATTAGTACCAAAATTTCCTCAAAGTTTTGGGGTTTGTTGTATTGTTGCTGATGCCTAGTAGTGTGATTCTGTTTATTTTCTTCTTATTAGAGGATTTCTTTGTCAGGTAACACTGGATGGAAAAATCAAAAATGAAAACCATGACATTTGGTTTTCATCTGTGTGATGATTAACTTTCCAAGTATTTTCAGAGTTGCTGCATTATTCTGGAAGCCTTATAAACTGGCATAAATTAATATCTTGTGTGTGTGCCTGATAATTTAATCCTTATTATCCCTATTTACAAACAATATGTAAGACATAAAGCAGTTGTATAATTAACCATGTTATGCTGATACTCTGTGTTTAGTCTTAGTCTGCTAACACGTAAACAGTGATCAAACTAGAGTAATCTATGAGAATTCTTCTTTCATAAATTCTTGGATATCTATCATGTTGTTCTGAGATATATTGTAAATAATTAAGCATGTATTATAGAGAAATAACAACCGAGCCATGAGTTCTAGACTATTAGAGTTTAGGCATCACTTAATGTGGTACCTTTATTTTCCATGCCATAAGATAAGACTCAGGGAAAGAGTGGCTTGGTTAGGATGGGGGAAGCTTGTTAGTGAATCTGGTTGAAGCTAGTTGCAGAGTGAGTGCTGTGAGACATAGAGCCTGGCATGGGCTGACAGCCATTCCTCAGACACAGTCAGGTTGATGGCCCACAGGTTCACTTGGCATTTATCTTGCTGAATTCCTATCTCCAGGGGCACAGTCCTTAACTTTCAATAGGCTCTGGTACTTCAAATTATTATTCATTGTAGGAAAGAAGAAATCCATCTCTTGGAAGTGGAATCCTCTTAACTAAACCTATAAGTTTAAGATACTGTAATCCAGAGTGGAGATTTTATTACAGCAAGAAATAGCATTTTTTTCCTCCTTGGCTAAACATATGTATATATGATAAGTATGATAGCTGGAATGCTGAAATACATTTGGAAAGGCACAACAATGCTCCAAAGCACTCTTATAGACCCAAAACCAAAGAGAATATCCTATAAAGCAATAGAAGCAGGAAGAAGCCATCTTTAGATATCCAGGACATGAAGTCAAAAATGCAGGTAAGTAAGTGGGTATTAACCCTCATGGTTGACCGTTTGGGCTAGATACTTCCATCACAAGGCCATTTTCTGTGGAGAGTAAGACATTCAGCAGATCCCTGTTCTTGGCTCCTACCTACCAGCAGCACCTCCCTCCTGCCTCCTCACCATTCTGATAAGCAAAGATATCTCTAGATATTGAGGTTTGCTGAGAAACTGAAATGTTTATTCTAAGTGGTAGACTTCCAAGACAAGCTACATTGTAAACAGAGGAGGAACAATCCTGCATATACTCCAGAAGCTCTCCAAGAAATTCTCCAGGATTCCAGGGCCAGATTTGAAGAGCTGAGATATCCACCCAAAATGATTGCTTCCCCCTGTGATCTGGGCATTTTCCTAAGTTACGTTGTACTTTGCCAACAGGCAAGTCATTGTTCCTCATATACAGAGCAGCTGCTAGATGATTTAGATAAAACACAGTAAGCTCATCACTCCTCATCTCCAGGTTCAGGACAGCAAATACACTGACAGTGTATCCCCATCCTCCCAGCATACAGGTGATGGAGACTTCCCATCAGTACAAGACCTTAGTCTTTCACTGGGTGTCTCACTGTCTGCACTGGAATGACCCCATTTATGGAGTGGGTGGGAGATGGAGAGGAAGGAAGCCTAGATAACAGCTTTAGACTCTAAAGACAAATGATCTACCTTCCTCTAAACACTTGTGTTTCAAGGGTGTAATTTAAGAATCTAGGGTAGTGGTTCTATACGCCATTTTTAAATTGGATTATTTGGATTTTTATCTCTAGTTTCTTGAGTCCCTTATATATTTTAGACATCAGCCCTCAGTCAGATGTAGGGTTGATGAAGATCTTTTTCCATTTTGTATCTTCCTCTTTGGCTTCCACCACGTATTTGGGGACAAGGTTTCTCACTGGACACAGAAATCATCAATTGTCTAGACTGGCTGGCCAGTGAGTGCTGGGGACCTGCCTGTCTCTCCTGACCAGTGACAGTAGGAGAGTATCTTTGACATGGGAACTGGTGACCTGAATCAGGTCTGCATCTTGCACAATGGCTATTTTATTGCACCATCTGCTTAGCTCCCAGACCATTTTAAGTACATGACATTTAGAGATGGCTAGGTTCCTAACAGAGATATCTAATACTCAGCCATTAAAAACATGTTTTGGGCTAGGAATGTAGCTCAATAGCTGAGTTCTTGCATAACATAACTGAAAATTCTGGCTGGGTTCAATAGCTATTATTCTCAGAAAGTAATATAACGCAATATGTGACCCATACCTTCCCAGGTCCTTTCTCAGAGGACAAAGGTGAACTGAGTTAAGATAATTTAAATGATATTTTTATTTTGTTTCTTATTTCTAAGCTTCCAGCAGTATAATTGCTGCCACCCCAGAACCACCCCACTAAGCTTCTTCTATATTATTCCTTCTTTATTCTCAAATTCAATCAATGGCCCTACCATCCATCTACAGTTTCACAAGTCAGAAACCTGAGTGCCACTCAGCTTCCCTTTCTCCAATGAAACAAGTCTGTCCAGTATTCAGATCAAATGTTGCCTTCTGATTATGATCTGTTCTTGCTCTCTTTCCAACCATATTAACCTACCCTCATTAGGATCTTTTTCAATGTGTCTGTGACAATGGAAATAATTTCCAGCTTTCTGTATCCCTCAGCCTCACTTCCTCTGTGCTTGCATGCCACGTGTATATCATCAGAATGTACCATCTAACATACTGTCCTGTGTCACTATTCTACCAATAACCCACTCTGGCCATAAGAACTTGACCATCCCCAAACCAGCCAGCCTCATTGGCTGCCTCTTCTCAAATCACCTTGGACTTTCCAGTCCCTGGAAACAGTCTGCATCCATCTCCCACACTGATGCTATTTCACACCTCGGTAGCTTTACTAATTCTCTGTCCTCAGCCAGCAATCCTCTTTTAGCAGCTCCGAGACTCAGCCAGCTCCTGCTAATGTCCTCCGAAAGTCTTGTCAATCATTCTTCCTTCTATCTGGCCTGACCTAGACCTCCAACTAGGATAGACTCTCCTCCTTGGGACTTTTAACTCTGGATTATTCCGAACAGCATTTACCATACAATGACAAAATTATTAGATAATTGTTTCTTAAACTAGACTATCAGCCTCTTGAGGGCAAAGGTGCTTCTTGTTCACTGAACACACAAAATGGAGCACATAGGTGATGATGGATATCAGCAGAAGTGAGCACAGAAGCAGGTATATGGAACTTGTTCTTGGGAACTTCTGAGCTCCCATTATCCTCAGGCTCAGGCCCCACTTGCCTCTGATGGTCTATGTTTGCTCAAATTGGCGACGGCTTTTCTCCTTCCTGGTGTTACAGCTGGCTCAAGGATCCCTAGATTATGTTTCTTAGAGCCTTTATTATTTTGAAGATTATGAGTACACTCCCAGTATTAGCTCCTGATGCTACAGAGCTGAGAACAAGTTTCTTGAGGATGAACATGAAGGATAATGTCTGTAGCATCTCCCACAGCCCATGGAGAGTCTCTCTTACCTTTGGTCTACTTTTGTGACTTGATGAGTCCAGATGTCAGCTCCTGCAGTGATGGTAGCCATTCTGCCCTTCTGCATGAGAACCAAGAAAGTAGAATGGTACTGCTACCTTAACCTGGGCTGAAGCCTCAGTGCCTTGTCTTAACCTCAGTCTCTGCTTCCCTCCATACAGGCAGCTTTCAATGTCAACTATTGCTTTGCTCTTAGCGATCCACTAATGTCTGTGCAAACAAGATTCCTCTAGGCTTTAGTATTGGGTACCACACTGCTTCGCAAGGCATTTACTCCACATCCCAACATCTCATGCTTCTTAACACAGCTTTTTCTATTTGAATACTGCAGCCATCTCTTTAAAGGAGACATATGAATATCCTAAACCATGGTACCTAACAATATGCCTTATGTTTAGGCTGGATGACAGCTGAGTTATTTAATAGCTTTAGATTTGTGTGTGTGTGTATGCATGTGTCCAAAATCTAGATCTCCCTTTAACAGAACACATTTGTGTCTGGATATATCTATTGTTCAAACAAGCTCCTGGGTGAGTCTATAGAACAGAATTTTTTAATTAGCTAAATAACTAACCCCAGATTTTCTAATATGTTGCTCATCTCAAAAGCTCCATAGGCCAACTCTATATAACATCTTGGCTTTAATTTCCCAAGTCATCCTCAGACATCGCACCCCTGGGCGATTGTTCCTTTCTCACAGATTTGTTCAGGCCTTTTCTCCTGGAGATAATACATGTGGAATTGATAAGAAGTCATCTGTTTCCATCTTCAAAGCAAATTATAATAAAATTCATTAGTGATAGTGATTCATGGTTAGATAAATTTGACACTAAATGAAAAATATGTACTGTGTTTAGTTATCTTTTCATGCATAATGAACTACTCCATTGCCTTCACGCTTAATACAAATATTCTATTATCTCTCACAATTTTATAAGTCACACATGTATACGGGGCACAGCATGCAGGATGCATGCATGCAAGGTGCAGCATAGAGGGTGCATGTATACAGGGTGCATAAATACAGGGTACAGAAGAGCTCTATTACTCTACTTGGTTAATATGTGTTAAAGAGAGCACCCTGGTCAGTAATGGGTTTACTTATAAACCTGGCACTTTGCAGGGGCATCTAACAGACTGAGCTGAGACACACAGGCAATCAGAGCAAAGATGTCATTCTCAGGAAAGAGGGCTACTGACATAACATGGAAGGATTTTCTATAAAGGAAGGTGTCCAGAAGACAAACTTCCATTGCTCAAAGGTGTCACAATGACACTTGTCACAGTATTATTGTCACTTGATAAAAAAAAAAAAATCAGAGTTACCTAGGACAAGAAAGAATATAAACCTTGCTTCTGAATACAAAGACTTGGAAAGAATTAGAAACCACGTAGCAATGTCTCATCAGATATTAGTGGAAAGATAAGAACATCATTCATCATCTCTTCAAAGATTCATCAGATGGCCAGAGAGTGCAAACTAATAGGCTGAGGGCAGCTTGCTGTCATGGGTTGGTCAATCTGCAGTATTGTAAATAGTTAACTAATTGCCAATATTTAAAAATTAAGAGAGATGTTTACATAAAATGTGAGTATTCAAGTTTTCTGGGGAAAGTTAATGCAATTACACTGGGCTTTAGTGGGAGCCACCAGCTTGAGTGGGAGTCAAATGGCTTACAATAGAATGTCCCACCTCTTGCAGAGAAAACATAAGATGGCTAGCCAGTTTGGCCCAATTTTCTCTCCTCCACCTTCTCTACAGTGTTACTAGTCTGTCCCCTTTGGGATTTGAACTTGCCACTTTTGCTTTATAGGTAGAAGTATATATAGAATCTGACCCACAACATGGAACAACAGTAAACTATCTCCATTCTGCATGTTACATTTTAGACCCACTGAAACTTCCTTACATGTCCTGAGACTGATCTTGTGAGTGAGGTATGCATACTTGGAGATATAAGAGATTTTTCAGTACCTTTTATTTAAACAGACTTATTTTATGTGTGTTATCATGTGTATGCTGATGTACACGCATCAGGAAGCCAAAGGACAACCTCAGGTGTTTGTCCTCCAACACCACCCACTTCCTTTGAGACAGGGTCTTTCCTTGATCTGGAATTCTCCAATGGAGCCAGGCTAGATTGGTTGGGCAACAAACCTCACAGAGGTCCTTCTATCTTTATCTTCCTGGTGCTGAGATTCCAAGTGAACATCATCACACCTTGATGTTTATGTGGGTTCTGGGAACTGGCCTCAAGTCCTTGTGTTTGTAAGGCAAGTGCTTTGGGGATGGAGACATCTCCAATGCCTATTGATATTCTGATTCTTAACTCTAAAAAAATTACCATTATGCCACTGATTTACAATAAAAAAGAATATGCCTGGCATATGCAAAATCTTTATTTCACATAAAATTAAATAAATGTGTATATATATATATGTAAATCTGCATACAAAAGAGCATTATGAACAAACTGTCCCTCTTTTCTTCCTGGCCACCTATTTCTTCCCTTCTTTAGAAATCTAAAATTTTGCTAAATGCTTTACTTTATATATTGACAACATATATGCATCTCAAAACAATATATGTAACTTTGCTAGTTTTGAAATTTAAGTAGGTAAGAATATTAGATATATGTAATCGCTTTTTTTTCATTTCCAGCTGTATAAGCTATATTTACAAGACTCATCCCCATGGAAACCCATAGATAGCATCCATCCAATTTTCTCATTCTTGGGTAGCTATTTTATGCTTTGCTACAACTCATACACTCTTTTGTAGATAGACATAGGTTACTTCTGTACTTCTGGATAGAATGAAAAAAATGCTACTTGGTGCTTTATCTTTTATGTGATGCTCTAGTTTCTATTCCCAAGGGGAGGATATCTGAGTCTTAAAGCATGGATGTTTTCGAGTTTTACAAGTATTATATGGCAAAACTGCTTTACAAAAAGGCTCATGCCAATGAGTATTGAGTGAGGCCTCCAAGTAACTAAATGTTGGTCAGCATCTGGTCTTTATTGGTAATTTTGCTGGAGTCTTCTTGTGGGTAATAAATAATACCTGATTCTAACTTTATATTCCTTTGATTGCCAATGAGGAAGAGCATTTTCCTGTAGCTGTTTCACATGCCATGTCTCCTCAGTGACTAACTGACTCTATAATCTATAAACATGTTCCTTTTCTCAACAACCTACAGAAATTTTATGTTCTTGATATGAACCATCTGTCAAATATCTGTACTACAATATTATTTATAAATCCAAATCTTGGTTTTCTTTTACCTATTAATTGCATTTCACTGGGAAATATTATGTATACATTACCACTGATTTGTCTCTGATGCCTGTTGTACAAAAATGTCCAACCAGCATCCCCATAAGAATTGAAGATTTTACATCTTCCTAGCAAAAGATTATCCCTGCTGGAACTATTTCTCCACAGTGTGAGAGTGACATCAGTGTCTTATTCTTTGCTGTGGGCACTCACTTCTCCCAGAGCTCTGTTCTCCTCTCAAGCTCTCTGTGTGCAGGGAACGCTGCTGCTCTTCAGCTTCTGACTTCTCCCTGTCCGCTGCCTTACTAAACATGGCTTAAAAAATACTACCTACAAGCATGCTTTTCCAGCCTTTCCTTCTCAAGAGTGATTTAGTTATTTCTATTTATTTGCTCTTTAAATGTGAGTGCATTTTATATCACTATAGAAAAATTATTATTGCTGGCATACAGACATAATTCAGTTTTAAAACATTAGGCTTAGATCCCAGGAACTTTTCTAAAAATCCTTTAGTCTAATAATTTGTCTTTAAATTGTGTGACTATTAACTGATGGCAGTTTTGGTCCACCTGCATGCTATTGTGTTTCTCATTTGAAGGAGTCTTCTGCTTCTCTGTAAACTAAGATGTTTACTGAGGTTTTCTAGAAATTCTCAGCCTGGTAGAACTAAAGGCTGTGTTTGTACTTATCTAGCAGGGTACAGGTGAGAACACTGACCTCTTTGGATTAACTTTTGAACTCCTCATGTTGGGTCTTTGTTCAGTCTGTGAGCCAGATACCTTAGCAATTTAGATAAATTTATCTGGTCTGAGATTAGACACCAAGAAAGAACATAAAATCTCAGCCTATGAGCCTGCAGCGGGGGCTGAGAGTGGAGCTAAGAATTGGTGGCCAAGCCAAGGCCTCACCAAGTCCTTCTGCTTTAGCTGTCAGGATTTATCTGAGAACACACACTGGCTATGGGGTCTAGGGGGTCAGTATAGTCTCCACCTCCATCAGCTGAGACCCAGACCTCTTTGACCATCAGCCTTCAGAGCCTGGTGCTCTTAGAAATAGATCAACTCCTTCAGCCCCTCTCTGCTTTCAACCTTCCACACAGAAGGAAACGGGTATGTAGCAGAAGCTTGATGCTGAGATATCAGAATCTATAAACTGGATGGCAAGAAATATGAGTGAGTGTTAGAAATGTGGCTCAGGAGGTAGGGGCAGCTGCTGCCTGATGACTGGAGCTTAATCTGTGGTTCCCATATTGTAGAAGGAAATGCCAACTTCTACGTGATGTCCTCTGACCCTGTGCATGTACCATGGCATACATGCACCAACACACACACACACACACACACACACACACACACACACGAGTAAATGTAATTTAAAAATTAGAAATTCAAATGAGTAATTTGACAGTGGCAGTTGACTAGAGAAATTTTATCTCTTTCTG
Organism: Sigmodon hispidus; assembly: GCA_004025045.1. Classification (NCBI taxonomy): domain Eukaryota; kingdom Metazoa; phylum Chordata; class Mammalia; order Rodentia; family Cricetidae; genus Sigmodon; species Sigmodon hispidus. The sequence goes on along the minus strand of PVIH01005959.1, from coordinate 6,355 downwards.
ATATTTCAGTTAAATCTGCTTTATTGAAAAGCTAAAATTTTGAGGCTGGAGAGATGGCTTAGCAGTTAAGAGCACTGACTATTCCACCAGAGGACCTGAGTTCAATTCCCAACATCCACATGGCAGCTGTCTGTAATTCCAAGATCTGACAGCCTTACACAGTTATACATGCAGGCAAAACACAGATTCACATAAAATAAAAATAAATACTTAAAAAAATACCGAGTATTTAAAAGAAAATCTAAAATTTCAAGTCTATTACCCAAAGTCTGCTATCTCCCCATATACTGTCAGTAAGTAGAGGGTAAGGATCAAGTCTTTGACTGTGTCTGCAGCTCTTGTGACAATGGTGGCAGACAGGTAGCTGCTCAATGACAATCTCTTAGAATCTCAGACTTAGATGGACCCTCTAGCTCAATTTGCATTGTGTGTGTTTTGGTAGCTGCACCCCTTTGGCCACTTATTTTACACTCACTCACTGTATCTCTTTGTTAAAGGATGCATAAGACATCCTCCTAGGACCTGAATCCAGCCCATCATCTAGTATCCCTTTGCCCCTCAGCGCTTAGATCGGTGGTGGTTATGTTGCTTTCTTGACCATACCTGCTCCTGTCTAAAGAGTGACAACACTCAGTCACTAAGAGGAGCAATAAATCTTTTGCTCAGAAATATGCCTTCAAATGGTCAGAAGATAAAGTAACACAAACTCATTTTACCTAAAGTGGAGGATAGCTACATGACTGGTAACTACAAGGACATGGCCATATCAGATGAAGAAAATTATATCCTCGGAGGGAGTTTCCCTCAATAGGATACAAAGAGAAATGTGGAGGGTTATGAAAACCATGGACCTTGGAGAAAGAAGTAGGTGTTGTTTGTCTTCTTCTTAGTCCTGCCTTGGGTAGCTGACTCCACAGAGTAAACACCTTTTGACTTTCCAAATTTGAAAAGTCAAGACATCAAGCATCAACTCAATCCCACAACTTCAGATGGCTCACTCAGTTTCCCTTACTATGGTTTACTCTACTTGGATGGGGCCAGGTCCCTGACAGTAGAGTCAGGATTCCCTCTCATTTGCTAGTTCTCCTCTTGAACAGTTGTTTGCTGGACGTCTGTATGCCAAGAAGCTTTCTAAGTACTAGATATACACCAATGAACAAATATTACAGACATGACCTTCCCTCCAGGAGTTTATATCCTAGTGGGGGAAAGATGTGCAAGAAGGAAGTAACTAATTGGGCAGCAGCATTTTAGAGTGTCACATACTACAAAAGAAGACCATGGGACAGTCAGTTACTCAACACCATACACTTTTGATAAAGTCTTCACATACTTTCTTCAAATTTACTATCTTCAAATAGTTAATTTAATTTTTCAATGTCAGATTTTCAAACTTTTATCTTTATCAGTATTCTACCTTTGTATGTGTGTGTGTGTGTGTGTGTGTGTGTGTGTGTGTGTGTGTGTGTGTGTATGTGCCAACTCAGAAACTCACATTTATTGGCATACAAGGATGTAGCAGTTTACAAAACACCATTTCAATTAAATCTCAACACAACACCATGAGTCTACTATCATCAGCATAACTTTTTCACGGATAAAGCCATCTGACGCTGGAGGACAATTATCTATGGTGGCCAAGGTTCCAGCCTGGATCAAAGAAATTATCTTATTGAAACCAGAATGCTTGTCTAGTCCAATGACAGCAATATCAAATTCTTTCTTTTGTTTTGGAGACATGTTCTCCCTATTTAACCCTGAGTGGCCCAGAATTTGCTATATACCCTAACCTGACTATGTCAGTCAGAACTTGCTATGTACCCTAACCTAAGTATGTCAGTCAGAATTTTCTATGTACCCTAACATGACTATGTTAATCAGAACTTGCTATGTAACACGCAGCCTGCCTCTGCCTCTGAAGTGCTCTTTTTCTGAAGTATTAAAAGCCTCAGCTTCTGTGTCTGGACCCAATAACAACATCTTATCTTTCCAGCCAGAGATAAGTCAGTGGTGAGCAGAATTACACCTTGACCAGGACTGCTTAATTATGCAAAGCTCTTGCCTCCTACACAAATTATTCATCTATTTAAACTTCAGTCTGTTGCCAGTACCTAGAAGACTGATTTGGGGTCATTGTACTCCTGTATATGTTTCTCTATCCAGTGTGCATTGCCCTGTTTCTCTGATCTTCAAAAATAAATGATGAAGCTGAAGCTGAGCACAGTCCGAGATCACACAGGAAGTATATTTTGAAGGAAACTAAGCAAGAACATCCTCTGATTGCATAGTTCCTAGTAAACCTTTAGTCAGGCAGCTACCACCCCACCCCATGTGCAATTAGTTCTTCCAAAGAAAGAATGTCCCATACAGCTGGTACCGAGGATAGAAGGCATTGTATCAGAAGCCAAAGGACATGACCTAGACACAGAGAGATTTAGGGACACTCAGGAGATTTATGCCATAGGTAATGCATCCCAGATACACATTTCATAAATAAAATCACCCATGCAATCTTGCACACTCATGTAAAAATTTTACAGCAGCTTATATGACACAATGATGGGACCCAATAGAACGGAAACCCTCTGCTCCATGAAGCCTTATTAAATACATGGTCTGGTGGTTTACAGGAAATGCTTGGTGATCTTTACTGTATAGTAACTGGGCACATTTTTCCAGGAGGAGCACAATAAATTCTATCCCACATCAAAGAATGATCTAAATGAAGCTCTAATGTCCCATCTGACTCTGACTAGAGAAGATGTGTTCTTCTGCAATGGTGAAAACTGGCCTGTCCCTATGCATGGGCCCCTCCTGCGCACTTCTCCCAGCTGTCTTCTAGCTCTGATTTGGCTGTCTGTACATTGCCTGAATTGTATTTAAAATGTGGATCGTTGACAGAGGGTTCCCAAATTATACCACAGACTGCCATTAAGCACAGCTTAGCTGGAGGGAGGCAACTGGGAGGAACAAATTCCACCTGCCAGGGAGCTTTGAGTGGCACTTGAGCTTATATTAACTCTGTTGCAGTTGCTTTTGGGACTGCAGAATGACAGGCTTCTGCCATGACAATTACTAATGGAATATTACATTTGTAACACCAGAGCAATATTACTGTGGCCACAGCATTCTTAGTGTATGTGATCATAACTGAGAATACATCCCTGTTTGTAAGCTTTACTTTGAGCAAATAAGAGCTGGTTGTTGGACATATTAATGGATGAAGAATTCTTATTGATTGAAGCAAAGAAGCAGAACTGGGCTGTGTATGACCACCTGTGGAAAAAATACCCCCCTCAGTACCACCTGATATACATACAGATGCAATCCACATATACATATTCTGGACATCCAGGAAGCCGTTGAGTATCTTCACACTGAAACTTAACTAAAATGGCATTTCCCTTTTGCTCATCAATATCACCTCTGAGAATGTAGGTGGCCAGACTTGAATGGGTGTCTTTACCTCTCCAAGTCCTGCATCCTCTTCTTCCATGTAGTGTAGCTCAGAATGAACGGTGCTCTTTCAGAAAGCAAACAGGCTCTATTCTCCTCAAGGTTGTCTACTCCACCCCAGCTGCCTCCTTCTCCTCAGTTTCAGAACCACTTCTCAGCATAGTGTGCTAAGACAGGGACTTGGAAGTCAGCCAGACCCAGGATCAACTGGGGAATACATAGATTTTTTTCACTTAGCACAGTTTTTGACGCTCACTGCACCCTAAGATGTCAGACACTCCAGCTGTCACACAGCCTGCTTTACTCTGCCCCTACTAGGCCTCATACCCCAGGCCTATGTCTCCCATTTGCCCTTCCTGATTCAGACTAGGAAAGTAAACTCAGAATGGGAAGAGTATATCTGATATAGCTCTAGAAAAGAAAAGCAAGGCCTGATTTTAAAATGGTCCAGAGGTGGGGGGGTGGGGATGGGATCAGTGAGTAAATCTTTAATGCACAAAGATGAGACCTGAGCTCAGATTTGCAGCATCCACATGTAAAAGCCAGGTATGGAGGTATTACAAATCCCAACACTACAGGCTGAAGACAGACAGGTCCCTGGGAATTGTTGAACAGACATTATACCTGAAAGAGCAAAGATATGTGTTCATCAAGAGATCCTGCCTCAAAAAATCAGGTGAAAATTAATCAAAAATGACTCACAAAGTAGACCTCTGGTCTCCACATGCACAGGGACAGAAGAACACACGTACACACACACACACACACACACACACACACACACACACACACACGCACATGTACACATGCATATACCACATAAACAAGCAACAATAAAACTTGTAAATAGGTTAACCTGGGCCAAAGGCCTTAATAGGCATTTCTGACAAGATGTCTGAGTAAAAACCAAGCGTATAAAATATTTTCTGATCAGTATTCCATATCATGTTACCAAGAAGTTTCAAATACAAACACTGAAATGGATGACACATCTGCTATAATGGCCAGCATTCAGGACATGGATAGTAACAGCAAGGATGGGGACCAATAGGTAAAGAAGTACAGCATGGGTACATCATCAAGCTGTACTGTTCCCTAATCTCACCACATGAGACTGTTCTTCAACACATACCCCAAACTCCTGAAGACTTACATCCACATAGAACCTTTATATAAGTCCTTATAGACATTTGACTGATAGATGACAAACAGAAACAATAGAGATGCCCACTAGCAGGCAAATTAAAGAAACTATGGCAAGAGAGTATTATTCAGCACTAGAATGAAACATGCTATCAGGCTATAAAAGGATATAAAGGAAGCTTATGTATGTATTAAGGGGAATCAACATGAAAAGGCCACATGGTAAACAATGCCAACTATAGGATGTTTTAGGAAACTTTGCTTCTGTGCAGAACACAGTCTGCCCAGAACATGGCTGGCAAAATAGCAGCAGGGGAACAACTGAGGCCTTTGGCCCTGGGTGCACGGTGGTGGAGAGGTGAGAGAACGGGTTCCCAGAAGTCAGCTGGCATAGTAGTAAGCAGGGGAATAGCTGAGTCAAGAGGTGTACAGCTGAGAGGTCAGAGGTCAGATAGTGACTTCTGCCATATGAACCCAGGCCCTGAGACGGCCACTCAGCTTCAGCACGGAGCACAGTCTTCCCAGAACATGGCTGGCATAATAGCAGTGGGTAAACAGTAGAGTGCTTGGGTGTACAGCTGAGAGGTCAGAGGTCAAGAGGTGATGACTGGCATCATAGCACTGCGACCTCATGAGAGCAGCCGACCCTCTGAACACATAGATGATAAGAGCCCTCAGACCAACAGCCTACTAAAAGCCAACCAAGAACTAACCAAGAGTCAATTGGAGAAACAATGGGCAGATGCCAGTGCAAGAATACGTACAACAATAAAAAGGTCAACAAGACACCACCAGAAGAAGCAAGTGGTTCTATAGCTTCAAGACATGAACGTAACAATGATGAGGGAACAGAAGGAAATGACCTTAAAAATAGCTTTATGAAACTAATAGAAGCCTTAAAAGAGGATATTTTAAAAAATCACTTAAAGAAATAGAAGAAAATACAAACAGAAAATTAGAAGAGATGAACAAAGCCCTGAAAGAAAATAAAGAAAAGCAAGAAAAAGAAAACAAACAGATGAAAGAAATTTACCAGGAATTAAAAATTGAAGTAGAAGCAATAAAGAAGGCACAAACCAAGGCAAAGCTAGACAGAGAAAATCTGAAGAAAAAAAAGACCCAGAAGCACAGATTCAAGCATAAACAACAGAATCCAAGAGATGGAAGAGAGAATCTCTGGAACGAGACTCAGTAGTAGTAATAGATACATCAGTTAAAGAAAACATTAATCCCTCAACTGAAGAATGGATTAACAAACTGTGGTACATCTACACAATGGAATACTACTCAGCAGTAAGGAAAAATGATATTCTAAAATTCACAGGCAAATGGATGGATTTGGAGAATATCCTCCTGAGAGAAGTATCACAAACTCAGAGAGATAAGCAGAGGATGTACTCACTCACTAGTGGTCTCTAAACAAACAAACAAGAAAAAAAGCCAAACATGCCCAAGCGGCAAACCACAACCACGGAACAGCTTGGGATCAGAAACACCCTGGACTGACCCTTTGGATCCCACTCCACCTAGAGGAACACCTGACTCACTCTAGGGGGTGGGAAAGAACTGGATTTGGCCAGAAGTGGAGACTGATCTAAGCATTACTGGGTCAGTGGGACCATAGGACTGTCTGCTCCCTGCCCAGGGAGGGGATGGGGAGTTGCAGAGGAAAAAAATGACCAGATGTGTTGGGAGGGGGAAGAGACCTTGAATAAGGATATACAGGGATGGAAAAAAAAACTTCAGAGGGAAAGAT